>OZ008371.1:170415530-170609321 GCA_963931995.1 Phaonia tiefii
GTGACAACCTCTAGATTCGATTGTGGCTAATTCAGTTAATTTTGAGATGGGTGTATATATTACACATTTTCCAAAATAAACGTCCATCCCTATGGTAATCAGTTGGTAGCTTTCGTTTTCGGCATAACATCCGTTTTCACATGTCATAGACATATAAGTTCGTTTGCCGCAAATAAAGTCCTCAAACGAAGTGTAGTTGTATACAATTTCGTTTGTGGCGAACAAAATGTTTCTTTGCGTGGGTGTATATGTAGTATAAAATCTTTATATTTTGTGATATATACATATAAAAAAAAAAGCGCTATGTTCTTGCTTTTTTGTCTCATTATCTCTTATGCACCGAAAACTGAATTCGCTTAAAATTGAGGGTAACGTGACAAATTTAATAAAATCGTTTCAGGTGGAGTCTTCCAGATGCTCTTATTATTACTGAAGTTTTTCTTTCAAATATCAATGTGTCATTTAGAATGACCGCTTCTCAATTATGTATTCGACAAACATCGAATAAATATTTTGATTCCTCTCTGTAGCAGCCAGGTGTTATGAAAACAATATATTCCTCAATATGCATTCACTTTCATTTATACGAACTGTCAGAAATTTTCGAATTACCCTATTAAAATTAAATTTTAAAATTCAATTTCCTTTTGCGAACTGTTAAGAGTAGCAAGGTGTATTAATTGTTTGTCACCAAAACATCCGCTTAATTTATTGTTATGCCAAATCAATTAAAAATTTTCAAATCTCCGCTAAACTTGAAATTCGATTTTTGGATTTACCTGTTCAAATTTGTATTCAAATTATTATCTCGTCAAATGACAGTTACCATATTAGATGTCTTACCTAAAAAGAATAAAAGAAAAATTACGTTACTAATTTAGATCGAAGACGTATAAAATTAGCTCAGATTTTTGTAAATTAGATTATTGGATCACTAACAATAATACACGTGTTTCCGATCATTGACCTTGAGATCGCAGACAAAACTATATCCGTTTGGAAGTTATAATTCGTCATGTTTGATTTGCGTAGTTGTATTCTAGAAAACGGCATGACTATAGCCCTGAACATAAAAATAAGGTCGTTTACTGTGTAATATTTTTCATTGGCAAATTTGAAAGCGGAAAGATGTCGCTTCGAGTTCTGAGCAAGTCGTTCACTAAATCTTGAACTCGTTAAATTAAGTGTCCGATCATAATACTCACGCACCTAATCGTCATATCGAAAATGAAAATTTTATTCGTGAAGGTCATGGTGCGGCCCACACTATATCGTCAATAAACCATTGAATGATGAAGAACTTAGAAAGTAAAAAAAAACGGCATACATGGCGCTGCTGCAAACAGTTACAACGCGAAGTTCATCAAAAAGAGAACACTGACATGATTACAATGTTTTTAATCCAGAATACCAATAAAATTCACCTCAGTGACCATAAAATTGGTACTCGGCTGTTATTGAGGCGAATTTGTTATTATTCAGGTATGAAAATATTGTCATAATGTCAATGTTTTCTTTTTGATGAATTTCTGTACCACCTGTATGCAATTCCACGGCAGAAATTCGATTAACGAAATAGTTATTCACGTTTAATGCAAACAGTAGCATGTTTACTGGAAATATTGATAAAATTAATTATAACAATAAAATTAAAAAGTACCAATAAAAATTACAGCAGACAGTTGTCCGAGGCCTTCGGCCACGGACTGTCCCTGCAGGCTGTGTCAGAGACACGGCCATTAAGTTTAACGTAGAATACGCCATCCGATAAGACAGAAAACATATCACGAATTCCACGAAAAGGTCATCCGCACATGTAAAAATTAAAGTACTAGAAGAAGAAAATTAAACATACTCAATATATTCACTCGACTGCTAGAGAGATAATTTGAGTTGAGTTTTTGAAAATAACGGTAGTTTTGCTCTTCGTTCCTTGGTTTTTGCTTTGTGATCATATTTTGTACAAAAGTTTTTAGTCTTATCTCTACATTTGCGGTACGCGTACGGCAATTTTGTGCAAGTTCCAGAAAGCATTATATTGTCTGACAAATTAATTAATTAGTTGTTAACAGTTATCAGCTACATTTGGTGGTAAGTAATCTAAAATAAAGTAGAAAACTTTAAATTGTTTTGCACCTAGTTTTGTGTAGCATGTACGTTACCAAAAGTATAAAAGCTTCAACAATGCCTAACTGAAAAAAAATTATTTGCTTACAAATATAGTTATTTGTAGATTTTCAGTCAATAAAGCTATCCTCAAGTGTTTTTTATTTTAATTTTTTTTTTAAAGAGATAATATTAGTTTCGTACATGCTACATATTTATGTGTGCAATAACTTAATACAATATTAATATTGAATTTTTTCTTGATTTTGTTTTACACTTCAGAAAATGGGGAGAGGAAAAGAAGATATGAGAAGATTTCGACAGAAGTTACGAGAAAATGTCTCAAAATGGGAAGAACATAAGGAAAAGGAACGAGAGAGAATCAAAAAGTACAGACAAAAACAGAAAAATGACGAAGAAAAAAGAGTAAAAAAAGTGACAACCGTGGAACAAAAGAAGAAGAAAACTGAGAGAATGCGTCAATATCGAGCTACCATAAAATATAAAATCGAGCATCCAGAAGCAAATAGACTTCCTTATAAAACAAAACAATCGCTTTTTAAGGCAGTGAGTCGCGTGCGAAAGGTTTTGCCAGAATGTATTGACAGAAAACGAACTGTATTGAAACAGCTGTTTAAGGAATTTTATCCGGAAATTGCGTCACAGATAAGTAATAAAGAAAACGATTTAAAAAACTGTTATAAGAAAGTCCAAGCTGAAAAGGTTTGCAATGCTAAAGTGGTTAATTTCTACCACCGAGATGATGTTTCTTATCAAACACCAGGCGTATCTGATGTAAAATCCGTCAAAATTGATAAGAATAAAGTTTTAATGCAGAAGCGGTATATGATAATGACTGTAAAAGAGGCTTACCAAATTTATAGTGACGAAACCGAAATAAGCAAAAGAGTGGGAAAATCCAAATTCTTTGAATTACGCCCCAAAAATGTAATGGTTGTTGCCGACACACCGCACAATGTGTGTGTATGCCAGCTACATGCTAACTTTGTTAATTTGTGCTCAGCGCTTAAAAATATTAATGGGTTTCCATCACCATACAAGTCTCTTTTAAACGAGCTTTGCTGTAATATTGCAAGTGAAAGTTGTATGATGGGAGAATGCGAGAACTGCGAGACGGATATCAAAGATGTGTTGCCATTTCTAACTGACTATAACGTAAACATATTCTGGAAACAATGGGGAAAATATCAGAAAAATGGAAGAATTGAAGAGATTAAATACAATGCATCTGCTGCTAGAGCAGTCCTACAATTACAAGCCCAACTTCCCAAGTTCAAAAAACATTTTTTTATCAACAACATTCAGTCAGAATATTTTGCAAACTTAAAGCTGAATCTAAATGAAAATGAAGTGGCCATTCAAATTGATTTCGCAGAAAACTTTGCATTATTTTTTCAAGATGAAGTACAGGCTGCCCATTTTTCATACGAACAAGTCACGGTGTTACTGCTTGTATTTGGGCCAAAAATAAAATGCAGTCAATTGCAATTATTAGCAATGACTTAAGTCATGACAAGTATTGTGTTTGGAACTTCCTGAACACAATTTTTGACTACCTTAAAGAAAATATCGACGAAGTTAAAAAGTACCATATTTTTTCCGATGGATGCGCCTCACAGTTTAAAAATAAATTCATACTGTCAAGCTTGATTATGATGGAGTCTATATATGGCATGAAAATAACTTGGTCATTTTTTGCTACATCACATGGAAAGGGAGCTGTTGATGGCATAGGAGCAACCGTAAAAAGGACAGTTTGGACGCAAATACGATCTCGTCAAAAAACGATAAGAAACGCAGAAGATTTTGCTAATTGTGCAGCAGAAAAATTAAATAATGTTAAAATATTTTATAATAATAAAGAAACTATAGTTGAAACTCGCAATCTGTTGAGTCCAATATGGGAGCATACTCATCTACCCAAAATCCCCAACCTACAATTGCAGCACTTTTTGGAAGTTTCTCACAATCGCATAATCTCTCGCTATACCTACAAATCAAATCAATGTACAACAACCGAATACATAAATTACAGACATAACAATTAACACTTAACTGAATTTTATTTTTTTAAGTTTTTTTTATATGTATTTTTGTTTCTAAATAAAATGAATTCAATAATTTTGTTACATAACATCAAATAATGTTTTATTTTTTGTCATAAAATAAAATTAACACATGTTTTTGATCATTTTGTGTAGTCGACTAACAGTGTGTAGCTGTACGTTACCACTGCTACATGTACGTTACATTGCAATCGATTAAAAAAATCTCGTTAGCAATGAGATTTTTCTAGATGAAATCACCTAAAACACTGTACAGAATAGCCTCCTGTAATTATGATAAAAAACAAATTTTAATATGAAACCGATTCGCAGAAATTTCAAATAGAAGTAAACATAACATATTTTGGGGGAAATTTTTGTGGCATGTACGTTACGCATATTTTGCAGATAATCTTCTATGATAAAAATGTGAATGATAAAACTTTTATACATTTTCAAATGATCACTTGCTTTGACATTTAAAAACTGTAAAATAAGTTTTTGAAAAAAATATTTTACTAGGAAATAGCATCAAAACTATTCGCACGCTGTAGTCGTACGTTATATGGAATTCGTGATATATAACAATAAATGATAAATAATATAAGCAAATGAATTTATTGTTATATATGTTTTCTGTCTTATCGGATGGCGTATTCTACGTTAAACTTAATGGCCCTGTCTCTGACACAGCCTGCAGGGACAGTCCGTGGCCGAAGGCCTCGGACAACTGTCTGCTGTATTTTTTTTAAACTTAATTTAATTTATGTATTTTAAATAATATTTTTATTGAAATAAGTTCTGCGAATGTTGAGAGGGCCGCCCTAATATTAAGAAAGGTTTACCTTATCCAGTCTTCGCATTAGCATTCGAGCGTTGTGTGAAAGCTTTACGCTTTACAATTCAAAATTAATGTTACAACAGCTTTATTGAAGCTTTCGCAAAAAAGCTTTATTACGTTAGCTTACTGTTTGTTTCACTTTTTACTAGATACATGTTGCCAAGCAACATTAGCTTGCTGTTCGTTTCACTTTTTACTAGATACATGTTCCTAAGCAATGTTGAGCAACCAAAAACACTCAACCAAACACCACACATATGTTTGAGTGTATGTGTTTAAACAATTTTCATTTGAGAAATTAAAATACTAGAAATATATCAACCAATATGAAATGTATATCAAACGAAAGATAACATCTTCATTTACCTACAAAAAAAATTTAAAAAAAATTCATCTAGCCGTTTCCTCAAATTCAATGAAATAAAGATTACAACAATAAAAACCTAACATGACTCCTCATACCGTAAGGTAAGACGTATTCTACGTCAAAAAGGCCGAATAAATAAAAATCATCCCTGATGAATTAATTATAATAAATAATATATATATTGAATTCAAGGAATAATATGTTTCTAAATATAATTAAGTTTGGTAGGAAATACACATAAGTTTCCACGTAAGTATATGGAGGTTTGGGGGAAACACACGAATACTTCCACGTAAGCGTATGCATGTTTGGGATGAAGTACGCATGTGTGTCCACGTAAAGGTATACTTGTTTCCCTGTAAACATGCAACTATTTGCATTTAAATACAAGTTAGTTTGGGACTTGCAAACATATGAATGTTTGAAGTGTGTTCCAAACATATGAATGGTAACTGCAGAATATGTTTACGAGAATATGTTACAGAGGCCGTTGTTTTCAGCGTGCAGCCACAGACTAGAGTTCTAAAAGAATCATTTGAATTCGTCGCATTGAATTAGCGACATTGCACAAGAGCCGCGGACACTACTATTGCACCACCAATGATGGAAATGAATTGATTTTGAGGTAATTCAAATGAATTAGAAACATTAATTTGCAATTCGTTTTCAATTAATTTAAATTGAATTGATTTTGAAAAAAGACTAGTTTAAGTAAATCCAGAGTAAGTATTACTCTCGTTTTGTTCTCCAACTCATTTTTTTTATATCAAAGACAGCAAGCATTAGTCTCGCTTTTCAATTAATTTTTCTAATTGATTTGAATTAATTCAAAATATCAATAAGTATCATGGATGAATGTCTTCAATTTCTTCAATAAAATTAAATAAAAATAAATATTTTCCTATAACATGTCTTGAAAGGACACGGGAGAGCTTCTTAAAATAAGTGAACTGTGCGTTTTCTAGTTTTTGCACTCATTGATTGGGACGTACAGTTTTATACCGGTTACGAAGGATTTTTGAGAAGCTTTTTCATGGCTTATTACTCGATAGTAACGCAGTATCTAAGCGGGGTAACCGTCATCAAAAGAAATGTAAGGTGGTCAGAGAGAGAACCGGATACATGTTTTCAGGCATAAGAGCTACACATACTAACCATTGCCTCACCGACGACCAATTTCTTTGTTAGTCAATTTCTTGAAACTGCTATTAGATACGAAAGTAACGTCGTATAACAATGTAACCTGGGACCTAGTATGGCTAGATTTTGGCCGATTCTGACATAGAAAAGTATGTCAAGGCAAGGTGGGGTTATCTTGAAAGCCTGGGTTTCTCACACTTGGTTCTTCTCGTCATTCTAGGACATAAATTGACTTCAGGTATGAATGTAATGTGGAGAGCATATGGGATGGTATATACTATATTCATGCGACGGATCTTCAACCCATACGAGCACAACATCTTTTATCCATTCGTTTATTTTAAATTCGTCTCTTGGAGCAACAACAATTTGTACCCGACAAACAGAGAACCATTATTCAACTGTGACCCGCAATTAAAGAATGCGATCAACCTTTCAGCGGAGAGTGCAAGATCGCGATGAAACGAAACGAAAAATAAAATAAAACATTCAAAATTAAAGGGACATTTTGTTAATGAAAAAGTAGATTTTGGTAATGAAATTTTTCATGAAAAAGAAACTAACAAATAAATTCATTAAAATTATGAATCATGTGTCATAAAACATCCCTTTTATGAAAATTATTCATTAGGAAACAAAAAATTAAATTCTATGAAGCTTTCATAAATCTTAATAGAAACATTCATATATTTAATGAAACTGTTCTTTGGTTGCTTTTTCATGAAATCGTACATAAATGGTAATGAAACTGTTTATAATTTTAATGAATTTTTTGTTTGTTTTACTTTTTGTGAAAAAGCTCAAAAACTATGAAGTGTTCACTAATAGAATTAACTTTTTATTAACTTAATATTTTAAGAAAATGTTCTTCAAATTTAATGAATTGTCCCATTTAGGATCTAGATACAAACCCAAAACTGCGGTTGTTCGGAATGATACTATTGAGACAATCATCAAACAATCATTACACTATATGTAAGGAAAACTCTAAATGCAATGAGAATTCGTTAGTTCGCAAACGATCACAAAAATTTCCAAAACCAGGAAACATCTGAAAAAACTGTTGTATTTGTGTAAAGAAATTTATGAAAAAAATCAATTAGTGTTCGAACTCGCGGGCGATGTGTTAACATCTTTTTGTTACATTGGAAAATAAAAAAGAAAAATTTTTGTGCTGAAGGCTCTTGTGCTGTTGCACTTTCTTTTTTCTTACATCCGCTTTAACATTAGATGTAATATTGTTAAAATAAATAAAGCAATATTCATAAACAGCGACGACGAACTGCTTGTGTGAATGCTCTCATACAACTGAATAAAAAACAATATTTAGCTCACTGAAATAATGGTTTTTGTTTTGTCATAAACAGAACGACGACATAAAGTATTGAATAGTATAGAGAACTTATTGCACACTTTTTCCGCTCTCATATAGAGAGAGTCTGAGCATAAACGAGTCTTATTCTCTTTATATAATATTTCAATA
This sequence comes from Phaonia tiefii, assembly GCA_963931995.1. Classification (NCBI taxonomy): domain Eukaryota; kingdom Metazoa; phylum Arthropoda; class Insecta; order Diptera; family Muscidae; genus Phaonia; species Phaonia tiefii. The sequence continues at coordinate 170,423,534 of OZ008371.1, forward strand.
TAAATGCACCATTTCCACAATGTTAATACATAAAACAATACAAAAAGCATTAATGTTTCCAAGAGGCATCAATGTTTCACATGAAAATTATGAATGGACCAAGTTATGACAAAAAAGAGAGTAATACGTTTTGAATCATTCGCCAGATGTCGTCAGTGCTTTTGAGTCATACAATTCGTTCCATGAGTTCTCTATACTATTCAATACTTTTTGGCGACGACGATCTGCTTGTTTGTTCGCATCAATACCATCATTATTTTCGGGCAGAGACTATTGTTGTACAACAACCACGTGTGTGATGCTAACGCTGTGTGTTGTTTGCATGTGTTCACTTTGATAGTTTGCCCTACCCGTGCCTCTAGATGTTAACACATCAATGAACAAAAAATATTTATGAACTTTTTCAATGAATCGATCATTACATAATTGTGAACATATTCATTAAATTTACGGAACTATTCATAAGTTTATGAAATTTGTTCATGAACTTTTTCGAATTTAATTCTTCCAATTAATAGTAACAGTAATCACAATGGACCCAGTTAATTTCTCTCATAGCTCAAACAGACTATCGGCATTTTTCATAAAAAGTTATGAGATGTTTGAGAGATGATTTACCATACAAAAAACGTCTCTCAAACCTCTCATAACATTTTATGAATAAGGCCGTTTATCTATAAGCATTTAATAAAGGAGCCAAAGCTTATAATAAAGTCAGTGCAACTATGATTAACTTATAAAACTTGGATTAACTTATAAAATTATATTATTAACTTATTTAATATTTATATTAATTAAATGTAACAGGTGTTGCATTGGCTGTGTTATTGACTTACATATCGGTGGGAAAAGATCTTCGCGAATCCTCCCTCATCCACAATACCGCCTACACTACTCCATAAATTGCAGAAATATTTAAGGTGAAATTATTTATGTAAATTTGAAATAACATTTTACAGGCTCACTGTCCCAGAGAAATGAAAGAAATTTGCCTCCAAGAGATCATTGACTGTATCGACATTTGTGCAAGACTCTTTAATTCCGACCAAACCATCATGTCAAAACCAGCAGAGATTTACCACAACAATGACTGACGCAAGTTTTTAGGCCAACAAAGGCCATAAATACGACATCATTTCAATTGCTGTCTCAGCGCTAAAAGGGCTGGTGTGATGGTGGTTTCGTCTATTTTATGAGGTTGTTGGTTAAATACCAGCATCTTTAGAAAAAAATATGAGGGGAAAAATTTAAAAAAAAAAAATATCATGGAAATTTTTACTGAATGATGGGAAAATTGCAATTGTTTTTTGGGGATAACAACATGAATGTGATGGCAAAAACCAAACAAATTTTTTGGTTTCGAATGAATTCGAAGGAAAAAACCAAACAAAGTTTTTTCCAAATCAAACCAGCATAAATTTTGTTTTTGTAAAATACGAAAAACATTCGAAGTTCGAAATAAAAACGAAAGTTTTGTTGTTGCTGATGAATCGCTAATTTAGTATTTGTATTAATCTATTGTTGTTGTGGTTTATATTAAGTTTATTATTATTAAATAAAGTTATTGTTGTTGCCAAATAGGATTCAGTTCGAATCCAAATGTGTTCGAATTGTGTTGAATTTCGGTTTGTTTGTTTTTTTTGTGTTGTTTTTCTTTTTGTTATGTTTTTTTTGGTTGCATTGCGCAGTCGTGCGTGCCCATAGTGCTGCTGGTTTTGGTGGATTTCATTTCATTTCATTTTCTATTTCAATTTCGATTTAATAAATTCACCGCGAATTCATTAAATACTTTGAACATGTGTGAGACTGTCAGTCAGTCAGTCTATTATGGAGTTTTTTGATTTGAAAATTCTTCAGGTACGTGTGGTCGCTGCTGTGTACAGCCGATGGTGCTTCATGTTCGAAAATGTTAACAAATTATACCATATTTAATAAATTTATTAATTATTTAATTCCGTTTTTGCCAATTCTACGTGACTTGGACAGAAAAGTGTTTGAAACGCGGAAAGAGTGAGAGAGAGGAAAAAAAAGACGGAAAGGTGTACAAAGAAAGGTACGAATATCAGTGGTAAGACAATGCAACTGAAATAATCAGCTGACCGTCGCACTGTGGGACCATGGCCCGAGGAGCGAGGCAAAAATCAACAATTTTACAAAAGCAGTTGGAAAACAATGGAATGGATCGAATAAAGAATTCCTCACAAATTAAGAATCCTAAAAGCTTTTTGAAAACCTCTCAAGGCTCAAAGAATCAAAAAAGTTTTTTGAAATCAGATAAAAATTATGAATGCTAGAGCCTCTCAAAGTTAGGAAAGTCCTCCATCTTCAAGTGAAGGCTCAAATTTTAAAAAATTATATATCAATCAATTGATTTATAGGCAAACTATACAGCCGGTGTGTATTAAAAATTATGTTAATTTCCAATGTAATATAATAAAAAGTAGGGTCTTTTGTTTACGTTTTTAGAATTTAGTTTAAGGCAAAAATAATTCAGTTCAAAAATATCCATAAGGAAAATTATCTGTTATTTATAAAAAAATACATTAATTTTTTCCAACTACATCCCATGATGGGAGAGCGGACAGGTTTATTTATTCTATTACATGAGATATGGATGTTCGAACATTTTCGAAGATCGTATTTTACTGATATTTAACTGCCACATATTTCGAACTAGTTTTCTTTAAATCACATCAATAATAGTTTCATATTTTATTACAAATCAAAGACCGTAATTAGGTTTTAGTTTTGACAAAAACAAAAATCGCCATAATTAATTATTTTTAAAATATTGTAATAAAAATTGATAGTGATCTTTCTTTCAAAGATTGATTGTTTGAAATTTTGTTTTTAAAATCAGTTAAATAATATTTATTCATTGTATTACAAGTGGGAATAATAATCGGAGTCTTGGTCGTCCTCTCTTCCTGCTTCCATCGGGTACGTTATCGAAAAACCTTTCCCGCTGGCTCATATTCGTCCATTCTGATAACATGGCCTAGCCACCGCAACTAGCCTAATTTTAATTCACCTAGTGATGTCCACGTCAGAATATTGATCATATAGCTCTTGGTTCCAGCGACGTCGGTTCTCGCCGTTTTCTCTAACAGGACCATACGGAAAATTTTCCTCTCGAATACTCCCAGGTGTTTTTCATCCGCTTGCGATATGACCCAAGTTTTGGAGAGTCTGGGATAGCTGGACCTTTATCCGTCGTGAGAGGGCTTTGATCCTAAAACTAAAAATAGCATCTATTTGCAAGCACAATTCTCATATTTATCTCCAGGCTGACGTTGTTGTCCTTGTCAACGCCGGATCCAAGGTAGATAAATTCATCTACCACTTCAAAATTAAATCGGTTGCCAACATTCAAGTGCGGACCAAGTCGAGAGGTTTGTCTAGTCGTTGACACCATAAATTTTGTCTTGGCCTTATTAACAGCAAGATCCACCTTCGCTGATCCCTTTTCTATTCTTGAAAATACTGCAGTAACCCCTCGCAAATTTTGCCCAATGATGTCTATGTCATCAGCATACGCCAGCAACATATGGCTTTTCGTGTTAATGACCTTGTTAGTATTTACTGCAGCTTGCATTCATGTTAAAGCTAAGGAGTTCTCTGTCAAATACTTTTTTAAATTTTCAAAATATTTTCACTATTTCAGATGCTATGACTTGTGTAACGAAAAAATGACAAAACTCCCCACTGTGCGTGGTTTGCGTACATGTGCAACTACTTTGCTACACTGGAAAAATATTCTTCGTAATATTTATTCACAATTTATTATTAAAATATATTCATTAATCCTTCGTTTTTCTTAAATTTCATAGATATTATAAATCACGTTTATATAACAGTTTACGAATTTACGAAACGTTTTCAACAACAAAAAAAAAATCATAAAATATTCTCCACTAATGGAATGAGGAAATTAATTTGCAGTATAAGCTTCTCAAAATACTGTTCGGAACCAGTGCAAAACTGTGGGCCCCCATCAGTGCATGTAAATCTAGAAGGCGCACAGCTCATTGTTTGTGAGAAGCTCTCCCCAATACCTTCATGGGAAACCATTTTTGCTTATATTGTGTTTGGATGCCAGCACTCTCTTGCGAACAGTTGAGTCGTAAAGAATTCTCATTGCATTTAGGGATTTCTGTAAATATAGTATGATTAGTATTTTAATATCGTCATTTAGGAGAGTGGCCGGCAAAGGATATTCACCGTGCACTTTTGTGCAGCGTGTTGTCCCATCGACATGCGCTCATGCATTGAACGAAGGCAAACGTAATTATTCAGTCTCACGTCAGAACTTATGAAGGTTCATTGTCGCTTGTCGTTTATATTACGCTGAGAGGAACGAAGAATGGCAACATGATTTTATGTTTGCCGAAACAACTATAAACTTTGTCAGGCAGCCAAAATATGAATTAGAATTTTTTGACAAGTTTCTACGAAAATCTAGGAAAATGTTTCATAACGCTCTAAGATACTACAAACGACAATAAAATCGAACAGACTAGCACAGGAATGGAATTATCGCAATGTATTCGTGGAATATGGCTGTAGCGCGGACGGCGAAATGTTCGATGTTTAGTCTCCAGAGTTCTAGAGAGTTTGGGCAGGCTCGATCCGGCAGAACTCACAGAGAGCCAATATGCGTCTATTAACTAAGCCAGAAATTTGGCCGGCCTCGGCCGGCGAATTCGTCGAGACGATAAAATCGGTTATGATCACCTGTTGATCCGCCAAAGTCTAAACGCCCCAAGGTAACCGGAGACCGAGAACCGAAGTCGTATATTGAAGTGTTGAGCGTTGGCACTATAGCGGCCATCGGCAGACGCCATGAAGACGGATCCATTGGTGGTTATCTGCTGAAACACAGGCTGGTACCAAGGACAAATAAAGCTCATTGCGTTTGAAAATAAGAGATCTGTTGAGCTAGGGAAAACAACTATTTCTACGGCGTGAGAAGTCTGTCCGGAGGCCAAACTAGATGTCGTTGAAAATTACGACATCCCGTCGCTTCTGAGAGCTCGCGCTTGGATACCAGCGTCGATCAAGGAGACTGAGGAGTCTGTCATACGCCTAATAAGGTCCAGTAAATGTGACATTCTAGCTGTCAATTTCACTCATCTTAACAATCGCGATAGAGACGTTACCACTACGAGTCTGGAGGCGGACAATGAACACATGTGGTTAGCGTCACCATATATACCCAATGAAGATACTGGACCCTGGGAAAATATTTTTCGTGATTTCTTTTAAATCGAAAATTTGACTTTAAAACAAAATAATTATTTACAAAATGGATTCGGATACTTTAGTGATTTTAAAACGTCCAAATTGTGTGTTCGAAAATTTTCGAACATTTCGAAAATCGAATTTTATTGAGATTTAATAATTACACATTGAGAAATATTTTTTTATAAATAACCACTCAGATGTCAATTGATCTAACTCCACATTTTTCAAATTTTGAGATGTCACTGCTATAACATCGTAATCTTTTCATATTTAAAGTTGTCTTGTTGTTAATCCTTAAAATTAAGTCGTAAGCATGACGAATTTTTGAACCTGGTACCAGTTTTATATGGGAATACACACAGAAGCAGGGTTCGTATTTCGATTTTAACGGTTACCCAGGGTAACCCATAATTGTTGCCGTGGGGAATGGGTAGCAATCGTTTACCCATTACTCACAGGGTAGGGGGAAAATAAGGGGTAGCTACCCACGACAATGGGAAACTTCCCATTACGATTACCCATTACCCACAGGGTAATGGGGAAAATAATGGGTAGGTACCTACGACAATGGGGAATTACTCATCACGATTAACCATTACCCTCAGGGAAATGGGGAAAATAATGGGTAGAGCTACCCACGACGATGGGTAATGGGTTACCCAGGGTAACCCATCCCCATTTTTGATCGCAACTATGAATAAGTTAGAAAAAATTTCTATATATCAGAAACGGAGCGTCCAATCGAAAAAATAACCAATTTTCCCGGGTTTCTAATGGTGTTTCATAGTGGTCCAATTCGTATGGACGATTTTTTTTCGAAAAATCGCCAAAATAAGAAAATCGCTAAAATGAAATGGTGGTTATAACTCGAAAACGGTACGTCCAATTGAAAAATAATACAAATTTTACCTCCAAAGGAGGCTTTAACCAATGGATATCTTCAATATGGGATCATTTTCTTTTTTACAATCGCTATAACTAAAATTTTCCGAATATAAAAATCGCTAAAACGCCCTCATATCTACCCACGAAAATGGGGAATTACCCATTACCCTCAGGGTAATGGGGAAAATAATGAATAGCTACCCACGACGATGGTGAATTACTCATCACGATTACCCATTACACTCAGGGAAAAGGGGAAAGTAATGGGTAGCTACCCACGACGATGGGAAATGGGTTACCCAGTGTAACCCTTCCCTATTTTAGATCGAAAACGTGAAAAAATTACAAAAAATTTCTATATCTCGGAAACGGAGCGCCCAATCGAAAAAAGAACCACTTTTCCCAGTTTGTAAGGGTTTTTCATAAAGTGGTCCAATTAGTGTTTCGTATGGAAGAATTTTTTTTCCAAAAATCGCCAAAATAAGTAAATCGCTGAAATAAAATAGTGGCTATAAATAGAAAAAGTAATGTCATATTGGTTAAAGCCTCCTGCGGATGTAAATTTTTTTTTAATTTTTTCGATTGAACCCACAGTTTCCGAGTTATAGCAACTTTTTTATTCTAGCGATTTCTTATTTTGGCGATTATTCAAAAAAAAAAATCTTCCATACGAATTGGACCACTTTATGAAAAACCCTTACAAACTGGGAAAAACTGGTTCTTTTTTCGATTGGGCGCTCCGTTTCCGAGATATAGAAATTTATTCTAATTTTTCATCATCGTGGGTAGCTACCCATTTTCCCCATTTTCGTGGGTAGCTACCCATTATTTCCCTATTTACCCTGTCGGTAATGGGTAAACGTTCATTACACATTCTCACCTACGATGTGTATGGGTTACACATTGGGGGGGGGGGGGTAAATACGAACTCTGCACAGAAGTCCCAAACTTTTTCAATTTTCCTCACTGTTTATTTTGTGGATTTAGATCAATTGGCTGGCCTCTCAGTAGCTCGAAATGATTAAATTAATATTTTCACAGTGTATTCATAAATAGAGGACTTTATGCCTAGTTTTATATCCTTCCTAGGATGAGACTTGGGATGACAACACTGGCTGCGAGTATTATGCCCAGTCATATCCCAGCAGGGATAACAAACCATGGGACAATGTACTAAAAAAACCTGTAATGGATTTGCAATTCTGGTTTTCAACGACCCGGGACACTTTGGTACGGTTTAGGTCAATATTAGCCGAATTAACCGCAACCAGAAGTTGGCGATTGTCGCAACCACATTAGAGGCGATCACATCCGAATTAGTGTTTGTCCAAACCGCATTAGTGGTTGTCGCAACCGCATTAGAGGTTGTCACAACCTATTAGAGGTTGCTTCAACCGAATTTCAGTTGTGGGGACTAAATTGAGTCGTGGCTTCAAATCGGTTGTGGCAACTGCAATTCGGTGGAAACACTCGAATTTACAGTTGCCTTAACATCTTTGAAACAATTAGTTGTGTGAGTGCATTGATATCAGTGTGATATAGTGGAGGATACAATAGGAATCAAGTAGACCCTCTTGCTGTTTTAAGCAGATTCCAGAGTTATCAGTTGTTTGGTTCGTAATAAATTTAAATGTCAAACACCGGGAGTGTGAGGTCGGAGCTGGAGTTTAGGTGTCGGACTTCAGCAGATTTTCTCGGAGTCGGAGTGGGGGATTTTTCAGTCCGACTCCGACTCCGTGTTACGAAATTAAATAAAAATTTAAAAGCAGTAAACTGAAATGGCCGTCGGTGGTGTAATAGTTAGTGTGCGCGGCTCTTGTACATGAGATCCTGGGTTCGAACCCTGCTCTGAATACCTTCAAAAAATTTCTTTCGGCGGCGGTCACCTCGCATAGTGACGGCGACACTATCGAGTATACAGCCATGTAAATGCTTCTCAAAAATACCGTTCGGAACCGGTGTAAAACTGTAGGTCCCAATCAGTGAGTATAAAACTAGAAAGTGCACAGCTCAGTGATTGTGAGAAGTTGTCCCCGGTCCCTTCATGGGATGTAATGGGAAACCATTTATTTATTTTTATTTGAAATTGATTAGCAAGGAACGCCTGAATATTATTTTTTGAAATAGGAAGATCAAGGCATATACTATATTTGAGATAGGAAGATCCGATATTATATTTGAGATAGGAAGATCAAGACGCTGATTTGTGGAAAAAATTTAATTTAGCAGTTTATTCATTAGATATTCACGTATTTCTTGCCATATTTGGTGTCCATAAACAAAAGAGATAACCTTTAAGTACGTTTGGTTTATTGGTTGTGGGGCTCAGAAAATGAAAATAGCGAAGTAGTAGTCGGAATGTTACAAATTTTTATCAAATCTCCACAACCCTGCATATCACACCATGTTACTCCATACCTCCCTTTAATGCGTGAGGTAATTTATACCATCATTCCACTTAATACATCATGTCTCAAGCCACAAGCTACTTCAAGGTCTTCTCCTCTTTCCACGCGGGGTAAACACAATGAATATGACAAATTTCTATTGTTGCGGACTGAATCGACCACCATAATTCCATTTCACGTGGTTGATGGTGTTTTTCTTTGTCATTGTGGTGTCTATGTCACCATACAGCGTTTTGATTTGTTGCACTACTACCAAACAATTGGCATAATATTAATATCTACTACTATCGAGGAGGGAGAGGCTTAAGTGTGAAAGCTGACTTAACCCGCGACTGTTTCGGCAGTATTTCCACATTACCCCGCTGTTTGACAAAAATCGTTAAGTCAATTTGGGAACTTTTGGTGTTGTGTGTTTTTCTAGTACCAACGTCTGCGTCTGCTATTGTCTTTTAGTTGCAATTTGGTTATTGAAATTAAATTTCAATTTTTTTTTGTACAAAATTTCCTTATTAGCATAATTTTATGCACAATGACAAATGTCAAATTTTGTAATGCATTTTGACATAAGACTTTCGATTTCATTTAAATAGCAAGAGAAATTTAGATTTTCTAAAATATAGGCGGCCTATGTGTAAAGTTAAACGGAAGGTTAAACTCTTTAAACTACCAAATACAGGCATATAAATTAATAATAGCCCTGTTTTGTTATCCACAGCTAAATTACACAAAAGTCCACATTGTATGGGGAGCTAAGCGATATTAAGTGGCTCCCCACTAGACATCTGCACAAGACGTCTTGAATGACCAAGAATTGTTGCGAAATTGCTGCAACCAAATCATATTCTGAAAAAAAATGGCCGTCGGTGGTGCAATGGATAGTGTGCGCTGCCACCTTGCTTAATGATGGTGACACTATTGAGTATTTAGCCATGAAAAAGCTTTTCAAAATACCGTTCGAAACCGGTGTAAAACACTAGGTCCCAAACAGTGAGTGACAAATTAAAATGCGCACAGCTCACTGGTTGTGAGAAGCTCTCCCGAATCCCTTCATGGATGTAATGGGAACGTTTTTTATTCCGAAAAAAATTTTTCGTGTATGTGTGTGAAACTGTAGAGCACAAAAACACAATACTACTACTTCTACTTACACACATCCACGAATTGTTTGTCGACAGTACCCCAAAGTACTTGGTTGTCGCAAATTCGCCACAGTACACGTCTTGAAAAAAAAATCAACTGTCTTGAATGAAACTGTGTGTAATTTTTTACGTCATGGAAATATAACCATATACGTGATAAAAGACCAAAAAATAAAGACCCGTGTCTCCCAGTTTTGTCCAAAGTCATGCACTTTTTTATGGACCCCCAAAGATTTGGGGCCTCGGTGTCATTTTTGCAAAAAAGTGATAATATTGTCAGGCTCATATCTTACAAACCGTTTAGAACTTTGATTTACTCTCTGAGGGAAAGTTGTAGCTCTTGTCATAGAGAATAAAAATTGTGAACCTATAAAAAACTTCATCTTGAAGGTAAAAATCGCAAAAAGACTTTAAAAAATTCGATTTTTTTTACCTTTTGACAGGGCACAAGGTACAACTACAAAAATGTACCTAAGATGCAGAGGCAATATAAATTTTATTGATGCATTGTTTTGCATTCCTTTTTTGATTTATTTTCTAATTCATTTCAGGTATGTTGGTGGTATGATGTTAATGAAGTATTTGAAGAAGAAAAAGTTAATGATGGAGGGCAGTCTGTAAGCAACGTGCCTGTGGACACCATAAGTTCTGACTCAGAGTCAGATTCGGACGATTCGGGTGGCGATTTGGATCCATAACTTAAGAGAGTGCGATTTGCAAGTCCTGGGCCATCAACATTATAAGCATAATACGAATATTATTTTTATTATTTTTGTAATAGATAGCATAGTATCTCAATGTTGAAGTAAAGAAAAAACAAACGAAATTAAAAAATTTTCGGGAAATTTCTCACTTTTGTGGCTACCTAAACGCTACCTAAACGCTGTTAAGAATCATTCCTAGGAAATTCAAATGTTCTAGAAAGTTGTTTATTGAGATCTTAGGTACATTTTTGTTTTGTTTTTGATTGTTTCTTTGAATTTTGAACGGTTTGCTACCTAGGAGTTGAACAGTGGAAAATGGTAAAAAAATCGAATTTTTTAAAGTTTTGTTTTGGGATTTTGACCTTGAAGATGAAGTTTTTTGATTTTATATGTTTACAATTTTTAGTCCTTATGACAAGAGCTAAAACTTTCCTTCAGAGGGTAAATCAAAATTTCGAACGGTTTGCAAGATGTGAGCCTGACAAAATGATCATTTTTTTTTGCAAAAATGGCACAGAGGCCCCAAATCTTTGGGGGCCAATAAAAAAGTGCATGACTTTGGGCAAAACTGGGAGACACGGGACTTTTTTTTGGTCTTTTATCACGTAGTTGTGTCCGTATATGGTTATATTTTGTCGTGTTGCACTGTGTGACCATTCAAGACATCTTGTGCAGATGACTACTCCCCACACAAAGTAGATGAAATATTAGTTTAGCAGGCGATTACAAAATACACAGTTAATCTGTAATATTATAATTACAGGAATTTCTAAACTATCTATGATTTTTATAAAATTTTTTAACAAAATTTCTTTGCCAAAGCAACGACTATTCCACTAAATTTCCAAGATGTCTTTTGCATTTTCCTATCATCAATCATTAGAGCTGCTTGTTAATCTGACATTTCAGCGCTCTCGTTCGTTTGGATACTGTCAGTCAACCAGACACGTATGAAACGAAAGTTAGCAAAAAAAATAAATAAATTTAAAATTTATTTTACGACATCATGAAAATGAAACTACATAAATGTTTAAAAAACAAACTGAAAATCATTTTCGCACTTATTCAGTCAGTCATAGCCAGGAGGTTCAGTGGACTCGTTATGACAACTATTTCGAGACGTTTTTCAAAATCAAAACCACACACACATCATGATTGATATGCGAATCACATACCACACGTGGTGAATAGTGAGAGAAAATGAAACGAGACATTTTCAATATTAAAGTATACAAAGTTACAAAAATATAAAAACATCTTAACATTGTGTAATAATGGTAAAAAAAACAGTAAAATGGTTAAAACAAATTTAAAAAAAACATAATTTAAGGCAAAAAAATTCAAGCTATTTTGTCTTCCAAAAATAACGATAATTCACAATACGAAAAAGCATCAGTTATTTAAAAAAAATACATTGATTTTCCCATTACATCCCATGAAGGAAGAGCGGACAGCTTTATTTATACTATTACATGACATACTATGGATGTTCGAAAATTTTCGAATATTTTCGAAGATCGTATTATATTGATATTTGATTGCCGCATGTTTAAAACTATATTTTTAAAATCACTAAAATAGTAGTTTGATATTTAATTACAAATGAAAGACCGTAATTAGGTTTTTATTTCGACAAAAACAAAAATTGCCCAAATTAATTATTTTTAAAAAATTTTAACAAAAATCGAGAGCGATCTTTCTTGGAAACCCAGCTGTATTTTAGTGCATACAATATGCATATTCGAAAATTTTCGAACATTTTCGTAGTTCGTATTTTATTGATATTTGATTGTCACTTGTTTGGAAATATATTTTTGAAATGAGCTAAATCATATTTATTCATTGTAATAGAAATGCATGGGGATAATGGGACGAATTTCCGACGAAACCAAAAACCGACAAAATTTTAGTATATATTAAAATTTGGTGAAGTAACCGCCTAATACTGTAAGTGATCTTTCTTTCAAACCATTATTGATAATTCGCAACTAAGGAAAATCATTTTTTATTTATAATACATCCAATATGCATTTTCGAAATTTTTCGAAGTTCGTAGTTTCCTGACATCTGTTTACCACGTGTTTTGAAATATATTTTTAATATCATTTAATTAATATTTATTCATTGTATTACAGATGCATGATAATAATATTTAGTTTTTTTGGCGAAAAAAAAAAATGCCGACAAAATTTATTTATTTTAAAAATTTGTGACGAAATCGCCTAATAACGAAAGAGATTTTTTTATAAAACAGCACAATTGTTAATTCGCAATTAAGGAAAATCATTTGCTATTTAATTACATCCAATACGCATGTTCGAAAATTTTCGAACATTTTCGTAGATCGTATTTTATTGATGTTTGATTGCCACATGTTTGGAAATGTATTTTTGAAATCAGCCAAATCATATTTATTCATTGTTTTCATTGTAATTAGCTGGTTTTTTTTTGACAGAAACAAAAATTTACTTCATTTATTTATTTTAAAAATCTGTGAAGAAATCACCTAAAAACCGTAAAAGATTTTCTTTTTTCATAATTGATAATTCACAATTAAATTCAATCATTTGTTATTTATACCACATCCAAAACTAATGATTGAAAATTTTCGAACATTTTCGAAGTTCGTATTTTATTGATATTTGATTACCAAATGTTTTCAGATGTATTTTAAAAATCATTTAAACAATATTTATTCATTGTATTACAGATGCTAGAGCATAATTAGGGTTTTTTGACAGAATCAAAAATCAACAAAATTTATTTATTTTAAAAATTTATAAAGAAATCGTTTAACAGTTTAAGTGATCTTGCTTTCAACACCATTACGAGTATTAATAACTCGCAATATGGAAAATTATCTGGTATTTGACTACGTCTAGCATGCATGTTCGAAAAATTTCGAAGATCGTATTTTATTGATATTTGATTGCCACATGCTTAGAAATATATTTTTAAAATCATTTAAATACTACTTAATTATTGTAATGCAAATGCATGAAAATAATTAGACGATTTTTGGACGAAACCAAAAATCGACAAAATGTATTTATTTTAAAAATATGTGAAGAAATCGCCTAAAAAGTAGGTGATTATTCATTCAAGCCCATTATTGATTATTCGCAATTAAGGCAAATCATTTGATATTTATACAAGATCCAAAATGCACGTTCGAAAACCTTCGAAAATTTTCGAAGATCGTATTTTAGTGATATTTAATTGCCACATGTTTGAACTCTATTTTAAAAATCAGTTAAATGAAATTTATTGATCGTATTACAAATACTTGAGAATATCTAGAGGTTTTTTGATGAAACCAAAATCGACAATATTCATTTATTTTAAAAATTTGTGACGAAATCGCCTAATGTAGGTGATCGTTCTTTCAACACCGATATTGATAATTTACAATTAAGGAAATCGTTTGTTATTTATACTACATCCAATATGCATATTCGAAAATTTTGAAACATTTTCTAAGATCGTATTTGAATGATATTTGACTACCACAATTTAGGTTAGGTAGAAGTGGCTGTCACTATTGACACCTACTATAACCTGGTATGCGCCCCTACCAGTCCTGCATATTCGGGATGTGGGTGGAGACGTTTCTCTCAAAGGTAGAAATAGGTTGCCATTGTGTAGACTTTTGTCAACTGACTTAGATTCGTGGAGTTTTCTATCGGACGGACAGCACACGCTGCAAAAAAACGGACCCAGCAACATGATACAGAAACCATGCATATGTTTGCAAGCATTGTTTTCATGAATTGAGGATCCGCTGTGTTTTGTTTCTTTGTTGCCTGTCACGTTATTGATGTCAGCAGTATTCGATAAACAAACCCAAATTTGAGTCACAAAAACATTTATAATAACATATTAATCATTGTGTCTCCAACATGTAATATTAAACAGCAAACACAATGTGTTTGGACACAAGTATATTATATTTGCGACAAGCCATAAACATGTTATATTTGCATCCAAACAACAGTAAAATACAGGTTTTTTAAGTGTGCAGCTGAATCTACCCAGGCAACTTTTCCCGAGATTAGGCCCCATCGTTAAACGATGACCCTTTTACACGAATATAGGGCCACTGTGGCTCTTCTTGAAATTGAAAACTAGGCTTTTTGACGAGAATCACACGTATATTGCATTATCCCTTAGGTGAATTTCCCTACGACTTATGCATAGGGTTTCTTCCGATTTACACGCAGCCCATTCTGCGTGACCCACTTACGAGAGTCTCCGGATTATGTCCTGTAGTACATCGCTGCATGTGGACAGGTATTTACACACACACTGAAAAATAACGGCCCCAGCAACATATTGCAGGAACCATGCACATGTTTGCAAGCATTGTACTCGTGAATGGAAGATCTGCTGTTTTTTGTTTCTTTATTGTGTGTCATGTTTTTATTTTCACCAGTTTTCAACAAACAACGCCACATTTGCGTCATAAATACATATATTCACTGCTTTACAAATTTTAACTTTGGAAAAATACCAAGAACGCCACATGCGTAGATAAGTTATTTGGGACCTCCTGAACACGAAAAACGCTGTAATTTTTGTTCTAAGTACCGTTTTTTAGATAACGGTACTTTTGTGTTTTTCGCTGTATGGTCCCACTCAAACCCTTGTGGAGCCCAACCGAAAAGTCCGATCAAGATAAATGGCATATCGTCGAAAAGGCAATTGAATGACCTTTCCGTCGATGTGCTGTAAATTTCTATCTGATAAGAAATGGCTGAGTTATGACACCTCAAAGTTCAAAATTTGCCTTTTTCAAAAGTTTAAATTTTTTGAATTAACGCCGAATTTAGTGTGTGAGCAATGAAAATGAAAATATTGTCGTTCCACAAAATCCTTAATACAAACTTTATTTTTCATCCGATTTTGTTCAAATTACGCTTAAAAGTTTGGTATTTAAATAAACTATATGTTAAAAAAATAAAACATTCCAGATCTTCACTATAACGTGAAAAAAAACGAAATACAAATGAAAAATTTTGAAAAAAACGTAAAAAAGGCAAATTTTGAACTTTGAGGTGCCATAGCTCAGCCATTTCTTATCAGATAGAAATTTACACAAGGGTTTGAGTGGGACACAAAACAACACAAAAGTACCGATATCTAAACAACGGTACTTAGAAAAAAAATTACAGCGTTTTTCGTGCTCAGAAGGTTCCAACTAACTTATCTAGGCATGTGGCGTTCTTGGTATTTTTTTGGCTGTAAACCAGTATTATAACGTAATAATTATTGTGTCCCAAACATGTTATATTGAATGCCAAACACAATGTGTTTGGACACAAGTATACCATATTTGCCACAAGCTACAAACACGTTAAATTTGCATCCAAACAAAAAAAATAGACAAATTATTCAGCGTGCAGCCCTGCAGTTGGTAGGTCGTCGGCATTTGTTACAACTGCGCAACCTGATCCCTTTAGCTCTAGCAAAATTGCTATATTCCATAAATATTCCCATATAGAAATCATCTGTGTCAAATACAGATCGCACAATGTTGTACATTAAGTCCATCTTATTATTCATAATTGCCGCTTTCCAATTTCTTATTTTTGTTAATGCCACTTTAGGCGGGCGGGCAACAATTTCCAAAACATCTCAACTTTCAGCTAAAGTTTGATAAATTCCTTGATCTCTATAGCCCTTTTCATATAATTTCATCATGCGACATTCCATTCCAATTCCAATGCTCTTAGATAACCATCAAATAGTTATGATGAAATACTTTCATGTTAAAATGTAACAAACCCTAGTTTAACTACCAGAACGTTCCAGAAAATTAAAATCGCGTAGCCGGCAGTTTCATCATATTTCATTTGTTTTCTCTGTTTGACCAAATTGTTTATATGACATTTATCAGCGATCTGCTGTCCATTCATTACACTATACAACTTTCTTTTGTTTAATTTGTTAAACAAAACCAAAAAATTTAATTTTATATCAAAAAACACACATTTATGATCTCTGAATGTAGTTCACAATTTGTTTTGAATGAATGAATGGCCTCAGTAGATAAATGGTAGGTAGACTGGATTTGACGGTTTCGATACTAAATGTCAGTATGTTTGTCTGCCTGTTTTCGGCCTTTTCTACCTTTTTTTTATCGTGGGTATATGACACATTCTGTTCGAGCTTTTGTTGTTGCCTCTCCACGCGTTTTAACAAGATTTATGTGTTACTTCTCCATACGGAAATTGTCGGTTGTCAGCTATAGTGAATGCTGTTACACTATTGTTGTTGCTATTGCTCCCGAAGAAGAGAAATTCCCATAAAGACGGCGACAACAATCACTAAATATGTTAGTTATTTTTTAACAACAAATTAATTGTCACGGTAAAATCAACAGGTATTTATTTTACTACAAAATACACAGATTTATCTTAACACGATGCATAAAATTGTTATAGTTGATAAACGATTTTTGTTTGCGATATTAACCGAAATTCACAAAATTTCAATAATGATTTACTACAGAGAAATTTGGAATGTGTAAACTCTTTAGTACACTGAAACAAAAGGTCTTTGTAAATATTACGAAATCATGTGCAACTAGTCAAAGAACCGGTTCATTTAATCAATGAAAGTAATTCAGAGATTCTGCGAAACGAATCTATAAATTCATCATAAAATCTATAAATTCATTTTACAATAAAATAAATTTGTTTATAACATCAATGTTGTGTGTTCTGTTGTGTTTTTGAAAATGATAGTGGACATGAACACCCGGCTTCATATTGGGTTAAGATTTCAATTAAGTCCGAACTTTATACCTCTCGCCATTTCTGACATATTGCTATTTTAAAACAAAACATCTTTGCGTTTGAATTTCCTTTATGACTTTTATGCGTTTGATAATATTTTCACCACCCGCGACACAAACCTTTTGATGTGTACTCGCGTATACATTTCAAAATTTCATATTTTCCAACAATCTTAAGGTTATAACGGAAAGTTCCAAGTTCATTTTGTAAAATATTCACACTTGTAAACTAATAACAATTTGTCATTTGTCTTGAATATAAAGATAATTTTCACCACATCCACTCCCAGGTCTCATCAACAACATTTTGCAGACGGCAAAACAAAAAAAAATACACTTGACAACATTCAAACTGCAACATGTTGCATATCGCTGCCAAATCTTAAATCTTTAATATTCACACTACCCAGTTGCAGCAGTAAAGTTGCAGCAGTTGTTTAGTAGAGCAAGCGATCTCATTTCTATGACAATTATAGGCTCGAGCTCTAGCTAAGGGCCATGGGCCATATCAACATAAACAGTATGTAGCTTCTCTGAATGAAACTGAAATGCCTGTGGAATGAATGAATTGTCTCTGTTTTGGAAAAAACTTTGCAAGACGAAACCACATACAATACCAAAGGAGGGTTATTCACTTGCGAATGTTAACAAGACAATTGATGATAGAAAAATTCGAAGGGTTGGGGAGACCTCTGATATGTTGACAACATTTTCTTCATTTTTGCAAAATTAACTCACAACAAATTTCACTTTTACTTACAACACCAACACAAAATTGAAACTAATTTACGATATTACACGTATTCAAAGACGAAAACGAAAAAGAAGAAGAAAAAACTTTAGGTTCCTCTAATAAATCAGTTCAATTACAGCAAAATAGTTGATGATTAACATAATAAATGTTATTCATTGTCACATTTTTTCAAGTAACACTTTTTTCCAGTCACATTTTCCACACGTCAAAAGAAGTAAACAAGAACCAGCAAGGTCTTTGTTAGCAACAACTGAAGTTGGATCACGAAAAATGGGTGTTTGAACATGAATCGATAAACTTCGTTTGGGGAATGCAATTACCGCAAACGAATATTTGCTAAATCAAACTTTATGATAAATAACTAAAATCGTTTACGAGAACCGAAAATTGTTTACAACAAAGGATATGTGTAACATTTACGAGAAACGAAAGACGTTTCATTAAACATTTACGAGAAACGAAAGACGTTTCATTAAACATTTATAAGAAACGAAAGACCTTTCATTAAACAATTACGAGAAACAAAAGACCTTCCATTAAACATTTACGAGAAACGGAAGACACTCCATTAAATATTCTTTCGGAAGTGAGTTATACGAGTAGTAACACCAAACTCAAAATATTTTAGGACAAACGAAGATTCTATCGGAAGATGCTATGAATTTTGCAAATGGCGGTTTCGTTTTGATATTTGTAAAGTAAAGAGATTCGAATACACACTATACATTTGCAAAAGACATCTTGAATGGCCATTCAAGACGTTTGTTTTATTTCAAGCCATGTACTGTAATGAAGTACTGTCGACAAGGCATTCGTGTATATGTGTATTAGAGGTTTACGCCCGCCGAGCCACGCCGCGCCGCTGCCTGATGACATAGAAATCGGCGCGGCGGCGTGGTTCGGCGGCGTATAGCTTTATGGTGAATCTTTAATAATCGATCAATTAATGGTATTGTCCTGATTTACAACACGTTGCAACTACACCAAGCAACAAACTATAAACTACACACAACCACAATCAGAATATTTCCAACTAAAAGTCAGCTTAACTTTCCAAGAATTAACGTATGGAGTTAAACAGCAATTGGAATTTTGCATAACAACATCCAGGCGAAATTCCACACGATACAACACCAACAGGCAGTCCCATTCCCTAACAGGTTACAGGGCACATTACAACTATAACAGCAGCAGGTCAAGTTTCTTAAGAATTGAACTCTGTCCAGCAGCACACTGGTCAGTTTACTAATAATTAGGACAGGCCGCCGCCGCCGTTAACCGCCGCCAGGTTAGCTGACCAAGTCCCCACCTCCGGTTTTCCCAGATCCCTACGCCGCCGCCGAAGCAAAAACAATCGGCGTAAACCTCTAGTGTGTATGTATATGTGCACAATTACACAACACGATGTGAAGCGAAGAAGTATTAGTATTGTGTTTTTGTGCTCTAATGTGGATAGCGTGCGAGGATCTTGTACATGAGAACGTGGGTTCGATCAATGCTCAGACAACCTTACATTTCTTTCTTGGACGGTCATCTCGCTTAGTGATGGCGACACTATCGAGCACTTAGCCCTGTACAAGCTTCTCAAAATACCGTTCGGAACCAGTGTAAAACTGTAGGTCCCAATCAGTGAGTGTCACAACTAGCAAGCGCACATCTCACTGACTGTGAGAAGCTCTCCTCAATCCCTTCATGGGATGTTATGGGACACCATTTTTTTTTATGAAATTTTCTAACTAAATTACGGTTAAAAAGAATCGGAAAAGAAATTCCTCAAAATTTTAAAAATGTTCATATCTGATAAAAAAAAATTCATGCATTCCGCAGGCCTTATTTTAGGAAGGCATTACAAAAGAAACATTCCGCATGCCTTTTTTGTGAAACGCCTTGCGAATTCCGCCGCTGGGAAGCTTCACACTCATACACGAGTTTTTTTCAGAACACTAAAGTATTTGGTTGTCGCAACTTCGCTACAGTATATGTCCTAAAGAAAAGCAAATGTCTTGAATGGTCATTCAAGACGTCTTGTGCGAATGTCTAATACACACAGACAAGTGATGGAACTCTATACTCCTCAAGAACGCGGAATATTCGTGACTATTTGATGACATGATTCGTCAGTGCACTCAGAGAGAAAAATGCATGAAAACAGGTTGTAACAGTTGTAAATTCAGCTGTTGCCACCAAATTATGGTTGCCACAGCCCAACTAAAGTTATCACGACCGAATTTAGTGCTCACAACTGAAATTCGGTTGAAGCAACGTCGCTTCATGATTGATTCGGTTGTGACAACTGAACCCTCAATTATATTCGTTCGTCAAATCAATTTTATATAATTTCGGGTGCTAAAACCGAATTTGGAAGTACTTCAGGTGCAACGACCGAAATAGGTACCAAAACCAGTAGCAGCAACTGAATGTGGCATCAATTCAGGTGCAGCAACCGAATTTGCTATCAATTCGTTTACATCTAACGAATTTGGTATCAAGTCGGTGGTAAAACCCGAATTTGGCCTTAAGTCGGTTGCAGCAACCGAACTGTTCCTAAGGGTTTCAAGGTCAATCGTTTGAGATCTCGTCTGAATATACAACGGTTTAGGACTTAAATCGGCAGACACAACACGTCGGAATTGGTTCGGCGACAAATCATGGGCGGGACTTCATACGGTCGGAATGAAATTATTTCCCTAAAGATTAACTCATATAACTTGATTAGTAAGTATTTATGAGAATACAGGACAATAAATCATCACAAAATTAATAGAAAAAAGTTTCAAAATTCAGTCGTGGTCCCATCTAAATTCGGTTGTGACAATTTCTAATTCGTCGGTGACAACATAAATTTCGGAGCAGGTTTCCCGCCCATCCTACGGCAACTGGTCAAACACTAATGAATTTAGCAGTGATAATCTCTAAATCGGTTGCGATAACTTCTAATTCGGCTGTTACAACCTCTACGTCGTCTGTGGCAACCTCTAATTTGGTTCTGATAACCTCCCATTCAACGTGACAACATCTAATTCGGTTAAGACAACCTCTGAGTCGACTGTGATGACCTCTAGCTGCACCAACCGATTTTTCTGTGAGAGTGATTTTGGTGCAACATGAATGTTTCCCCCCATCAATTTAGTTGTGATAATCTCTAAATCGGTTGCGACAACCTCTAATTCGGCTTTTACAACCTCTAATTCGCCTGTGGCAACCTCTAATTTGGTTGCGATAACCTCCCATTCGGTTGTGACAACATCTAATTCGGTTGAGACAACCTGAGTCGGCTGTGATGACTCCTAGTGTGGTTGTGACAGCCTCTAAATCGGATACGGCTAATTCGACCGCCTCAACCGATTTTTTCCGTGAGTGTGCTTTTGGTGCAACGGGAATTTCGGTGCAGATTACCCCGCCGTCGTACGGCAACTGGTCAAACACTAAGGCATTTAATCGCTCGCCTCACAGAGACTGGAATAACATGTAATAGAAAATGCGCTGAAAGGCCTCGTAGTGTTCGTTTCGTCCAGAATAACGCCGCTGAGAGCGAAAATATCGCGGATGAGGCGTCAACGTCTAATTGGTCACAACATGTTCGTCTCTGCAGCGTATTTTGCTAAAATAATTGAAGATGTTTGCTCACAAAGTCAGCGAGTGCCTGCCGTAAGTCTAGCCCGTCTAAACTACGCTCTCACTCTCCTGAACCTCAACGACCAATTGGACGAATTTCGGTGGATATTTCCTATGAGCGACGAGGCCCATTTTCATTTGAACGGACTTGTAAACAAACACGGTTTCCGCTTCTTGGGCACTGAAATTCCACGTATCATTCACGAAGAACGATTACATCTACTCAAGCCACTACATGGTGATCCATTTACGCTGGACCCGAGAATGGAGCCGCAACGATTCCTTTGATGTATTTAATTATTGCGCCGCCTTCGATACTAAATAAACCGCTGTTACTTCTAATGCCATTGGCTTAGATCGGCTGAAATTCATATATCGTTCGCTTTTTTCCGACATAGAAATAATCGTATTGTTAAATTTATCACCTAAATCTTTTTTCATTGAAATTTGAAAATAAGCACCCAACACGGGAACTTCGCACTGATTTCAGGCAGCACGTTAAGG
The DNA here is from genome assembly GCA_963931995.1 of Phaonia tiefii. Lineage (NCBI taxonomy): Eukaryota > Metazoa > Arthropoda > Insecta > Diptera > Muscidae > Phaonia > Phaonia tiefii. Next base: position 170,445,583 of record OZ008371.1, read on the forward strand.
CATTGCTTAACCCAATAACCCTTTAAGCACCGGAGATATGCAGCTGGTCTTAACAATGCTTGCTTTTAGACTAAGTCAGTTTTTTTTTGCATATTAAACTATTCAGCGTGACCGAACTTAGGGATCTTCTCTTTTGGGCTGACACCACAACCGGTTTCGACGTAGTTTCTTCAGATCTTCAATAATAGAAATAACAAATATTTTTCTATAGTTAAACGCTCGATATCTCGATAACTAAGCGAGTTATCGGCAAATTTAATTTAATATTTCGGGTCTACTTCGGATATTGTTCTCTTCGTAAGACAGCCGCCAACATAATAACTTCGAGCCGGTGAACCGCTGACCATACATCGGTTCAGCCTCCGCCGCCGATAATGTCGGGTCGGCTCCACTCTCTGCGCCGGAAGTGTCACCGGCCCTTAGTTTTTCGAGAACGCCGAAGGTAATACGGTTGCTGTGACTGGTGAGCGGTAACGAGCCATGACCAACTAGTTTTGATTGCGGCAAATTGATGAATTTGGTCTGAAGAGTATCTGGTTCCAACAGGACTGTCCCACTTTACCCAAAGCTCGGGCGAAAATTTACAGTTTGAGGGATACGCTCGATGCAGCTTTTTTTTGCGCACTTATTGACGTAATGACCTTTATTACAGCTTACGGGAGCTTTAAGCTTTGGATCCTTGTTCTTTCCAGTAACTGTATAGCATTAATGCTCAGTTTCACAGTTAGCCATTCTCTATTTAAATGGCTTTGCAATGCCCGATGTTTGCCATTTACATGAAATTAAGCTTTAAATGACGAATATGAAAATCGCCCTAAAACTTTGAAATAGAGCTTTGAGTAAAATTCAGCTTTTGATCTTTTTTACACTCAACTTCAGAGCTTCCTTGGTTATACGATACAACAAACTTAAAAACAGTCTTGAGCGAAACTTATGTTTTGAATCCTTTTCTTCTAGAAACTGCAGAACACTAATGGCCAGTTTTACAGTCGAAAAATCTCCATTTAAATATACTTTAAATGCCCGATGCTTGTCATTTAATATGAAAATTTTTTGTGAGCTTTTAAATGACGAGTGTGAAACTCGCCCTAAAGCTTTAATATGGAAGCTTTGGGTGCAATTATTCAATGCTAACATACACAAACTTACAAGCTATTTTATTTTGTTGTGATCAATTTTGTTAAGTTTTATATTTTATGGTCTTTTCCCCGATCTCGAACAGAAAGCTAAGCGAACGATATCCAGTCTGACACATTGGAATCAAATTGGGTTCCTCTAAGTCGACATTTTCGATCAACCGACTGAATATTATTTGTTCGCAGATTCGAAATAGCGGGCTCTTTGGTCAGTTTTCGAGTTAATGAAAATAAAACGAATTTAAATCATCTTCTTATTCGATTAATTGTCGACACATGAAACTCTGATAATTTTTTAGCAAATAAAAGTAACTGATGTTTGAAGCTTAAAATCTATCAAAGCTTTTCTTCTGATTTCCTTTTGTCTAAGCTTTCATCCGCTACAGTTTTAATTGCTCTTACCTTATGTTTACGCCTTAATAAATTTGGAGCCCCGCCGGGAGGCTGCAGCGGCACAGCCGGTTCAGGTGTTACAGTTTGTATCGGACGCGGTGGTTTCAAAGCCAATTTCTTTAAACTGGCAATCCGTTTATCACACATCAATGAGACATCATCAATTCTTTGGAGAACCTGCAATGAAAGAAGAAGAAAAAACAGACAAATTGGTAAACAAAAGATCAAAACAAAGAATTTCAAATGTTTCAATAAACAAAACAAAACTACAAGATAATAAAATGTGGATTCTTGGAAAGAAACCAAGTGGAAATCAGAAACACTTGAAAACATAGAGTAATGACATCTAGAGTAGCGATTTGTCTCAGTAAATTTACGAAGTTTGGTGTGGTTGCATATGGACGTTGCATGTTGGAAAGTATTGATTTAATAATACCAGATAGAGGCAAAGGTTCAAACCAACCAACCAGAAAACAGCAACGGCATTTCGTTTTGTGCGCTAAAATTTTTAACACTAAATATAACAAAGTCCAAAATATGTTTGATTGTCACAGTTTTTCCTCAAAGCGACATGTAAAATTCAAGTCAACAATTCTTGTAATTCCACCTGGTGTCAGTCAATTTACGTCAAATAACTCTCGGTCGCACCGACCGCACTCACGAAGAGTGTGAAATGAAACATCAGATGAGAAAGATGGCAGCTCTAGGTGGCATTACTCTATGCTTGAAAATATGGTGAAAGTGATGAATGGGATGACAATAAAAACAGAAATGTTGGAACAATTAAATTTGTCATAAAAATTGTTAAGTAGATTAATTTATTTTGTTGCCTTCTTCTTCTTCTAGACGACAATAAAATCGAGAGAAAAATAGAATAAAAGCCGAATAACTGAACTGAATTGAAACTGAGTTTAATGGTTTTTTTGGTCTAAGAAAATCATAGAAAAGTTCTTGTTTTCATTACATGAACCGAAAGATGTAGAACAACAAGTGTGGGTTTCATTATATTGAAAATATAGTTGCTGCCTTTTGTCTTCCATTTCAAAGTACACAATCCACAAGACTTTTGTGTAATTCAGTCATCTATGCATCATGGCAACTTTCGAATAATTTTTATTTTGTTTATTTCTTTTAATTTTATTGTATTTTATTTTTTTTTTTTACAAAAGATGGATTTGTATCTAATTAAAAACAATTGCAGCAACAGCAGCTTCTTCGCAATCGTTATCAACATCATAATTTTCAAATGAATTTAAAGTCAGTCAAAGAGGAACGACAACGCATTTGATGGATATTACAGGGGACAGTGGTGAGAAAGTCATGTTTATTGTAAAATATCAAACCTAAACGCGGACGAAGCAAGTAGTGGGCATGAACCTTCAATTGATTGTGTTCGGCAGAGGCAAAACAATGAAATTTTAGCTGAAGAAAAATTTGCCACATAACTATTTCCATAAATCTAATTCAGACCACCTGACAGAGAATTATGGGAAAAAACCTAAACCAAATTGGAGAATACATTACTCACTATTGCAAGGTAATGCAGAGAGAAGCAACCGCTTACAATGTTTTACAATGTTAAAAATAATGGGTTTCTTGAGCGGCATGCTAAGGCTGTTGGAAGTATCTGCCATTATATAGGAATCTATCATGAATCAGCTTAGACTTTCTGCCATCCGCTACTGGATTGTTTTAAATTTCAAAGAAAATCTCTCGGCGCGGGCTATTCTGCATAGAAGAAAAAGAAAATCTTGCGACTCTAAAAGTCCGTACTAAGTTCAATATTTCGCTCGAATTTTTACCAACCACACTACACAAAAATTAAAAATTCCCACGGAATATCGCCGAAATATTCCGGCCAGTGTAATACTAAGTTGATCGCCAGAAATAAAAGCAACATGAATCGAGCAACATTTTAATGTTTATGAGAAAAGTGACATGACCAATTGTAGGAAGAAATGATCAATATTGTTAACCCTCATTAAATTTCCCAATTCTTCTTATTCTTTAAACGAGCTTAATATCAATTACATGTGTTGCTTATTTATTTCCAATATTTCGTCTCCACATTGGGCGACTTCTTCAGTGAACAAATATTATTATGTTTTTTTTTTTTTTGTTCCCTGAAGAAGTCGCCCATTGTGGAGACGAAATGTTGGAAATAAACAAGCAACACATATAATTGATCTTAAGCTCGTTTAACGAATAAGAAGAATTTCAATTGAAGATCGTGGAAAACTTTACATATATATTTCCCAACAATATAACTTAAAAACAAGCAAAAAAAAGATGACAACTTTTGTATCGGAAAAAATTTCAACTTTTCTATCGGAAAAAGTTGTCATTTTTTGTATCGGAAAAGATGTTAAATTTTTATAGGAAAAGCTGTAAACTTTTGTATCGGAAAAGCTGTCAACTTTTGTATCGGAAAAGTTGTCAACTTTTGTATCGGAAAAGTTGTCAACTTTTGTATTGGAAAAAATTTAAACTTTTGTATCGGAAAAGATGTCAACTTTTGTATAGGAAAAGTTGTCAACTTTTGTATAGGAAAAGTTGACAACTTTTGTATCGGTAAAGTTGACAACTTTTGTATCGGTAAAGTTGACAACTTTTGTATCGGTAAAGTTGACAACTTTTGTATCGGTAAAGTTGTCAACTTTTGTATCGGCAAAGTTGTTAAATTTTGTACAGGAAAAATTGTCAACTTTTGTATAGTAAAAGTTGTCAACTTTTGTATAGGAAAAGTTGTCAACTTTTGTATAGGAAGCGTTGCCAATTTTTGTATCGGAAAAGTTGTCAACTTTTGTATCGGAAAAGATGTCAACTTTTGTATAGGAAAAGGTGACAACTTTTGTATAGGAAACTTTTGTATAGGAAAAGTTGTAAACTTTTGTATAGGAAAAGTTGTTAACTTTTGTATAGGAAAAGTTGTTAACTTTTGTATAGGAAAAGTTGTCAACTTTTGTATTGGAAAAGTTGTCAACTTTTGTATTGGAAAAGTTGTCAACTTTTGTATTGGAAAAGTTGTCAACTTTTGTATTGGAAAAGTTGTCAACTTTTCTATTGGAAAATTTGTCAACTTTTGTATTGGAAAAGTTGTCAACTTTTGTATTGGAAAAGTTGTCAACTTTTGTATTGGAAAAGTTGTCAACTTTTGTATTGGAAAAGTTGTCAACTTTTGTATTGGAAAAGTTGTCAACTATTGTATAGGAAAAGTTGTCAACTATTGTATAGGAAAAGTTGTCAACTTTTGTAAAGGAAAAGTTGTCAACTTTTGTAAAGGAAAAGTTGTCAATTTTTGCATAGGAAAAGTTGCCAAGTTTTGTGTACTAAATAAAAGATGTCAACTTTTGTATAGGAAAAGTTGTCAACTGTTGTATAGGAAATTTGTCAACTTTTGTATGGGAAAACTTGTCAAATTTGGTAAAGGAAAAGTTCTGAAATTTTTTGCTAACTTTTGAATATGACAAGTGGTGAACTTTTGTATAAGAAAAGTTGCCTATTTGTGTAAGAGAAAAGTTGCCAGCTTTTGTATGGGAAAAGTTGCCAACTTTTGTATGAGAAAAGTTGCCAACTTTTGTATGGGAAAAGTTGCCAACTTTTGTATGGGAAAAGTTGCCAACTTTTGTATGGGAAAAGTTGCTAACTTTTGTATGGGTAAAGTTGCTAAATTTTATATGGGAAAAGTTAGAAACTTTTGTATGGGAAAAGTTGCCAAATTTTGTATAGTAAAAGTTGCCAACTTTTATAGGAATAGTAACTGTTACATAGTAATAGTAAAATGTTGTATAGGAAAAGTAAACTTATGTATAAGAGATGTTGTCCACTATTGTATAGAAAAGTTGATGTTGCCAACTTTTGTGTACAAATGTTTGACAACTTTTGCATAGGAAATATTTGACAGCTTTAAATAGAAAATGTTTGTCAACTTTTGCATACGAAAAGTTTGCCAATGTTTGTATAGGAAATGTTTGTCAACTTTTGTAGTGGAAATGTTTGCAACTTTTGTATAGGAAAAGCTGTAAACTTTTGTGCAGGAACAGTTGCCAACTTTTGTAAAGGGCAAGTTGTCAACTTTTTTGTATGGGATAAGTTGTTAACTTTTATATAAGAAATGCTTGTCAACTTTTGTATAGAAAAAGTTGCCACCTTTTGTATAGGAAAAGGTTGTAAACTCTAGTGCAGAAAAATTTGTAAATTTTAGAAAAGGAAAGGATCTTAACTAACCAATTGCTACTAAAATAGTGAGAACTTGAAAAGTGATATCATGAATATCTTAGTGATGATAATTACGAAAATAATAAAATAGAGAATGAAAACAAATTCGAATTCAGTTTGCTACTAAAACGGGTGTCAGTCATGGTGTAAGGTGTGATGTGTGCAACATCTTAGTAATGGTTGACAGCCGAAGAAAACTCTCAGCCTAAATTCTACATGCCATCTCTTCAACATCTTAGTAAGACATCATTTGAAACACAATTAAAAAAATAAAGGAATCGTTGAATTACTCAGTGGCCCAATAAATTCATAAGTATAAATAAATGTATTCAACTATTAAAAGCCCGGTGAAGTTACAAAGTTAAAATTTACAATTTTTCAGTCTTTGCTGTGTCAGAATGTGTAAAAACCACTGTGCTACTTGTGCCTTCTTTTCAAGCCAACAATCAAACTTATTGTGCGTCTACGAAATCGCTGTTCACTGATCTTCTTTAGCGTTCGCTCGTTGCAGTATAGAAAGTAAATAGAGAATTTATAATTGCCAGTTGTGTTGTTTTTGGTGCGCATATTCGATTTGCGTTTTGAATTCAAAACTTGGGGAGGTTTTGTAACAGTCATCTCTGAATTGCATTCGACGACAAAACAAACAATTGCCTGTCTATCTGTCTGTTCGTCTGAACCTATTCATCGTTTGTGTTTCGGTCATAAATACGCACCATGTCAATTAATCAAGACAAATGACTGCTCAGATATGCTGGAAAACCGCGCAGGCGCAACTAGCTGCCTCAGTTGCCACTCAGTGTGCCGCTAATGTGTGGCGTGTCTGTCGTTCATCTATAAAATATTCACAAAACTTTTGTTTTCAACATCATCAAACGCTTTGTGGGAATTTGATAAATTTTATTTCATTTTCATTGACAGCAATGTCTTAATGGGTAACGAGGGAGGTTCAATATGTTAATATGTATAAATTATGTTCCGACATTTTTGATTTGAATCCTTTTCGTTTCGGCAATTTAAAATATGTGATTTGTTTTATATTTCCCTTTTTGTATAGGTGTGGATACACCACAAATATTAGGCTCGTAATGGGTTAATTAATATGACATTGATATACTTTATATACATATGTATGTATATGAAGAGAAACCACCAGTATGAAGAATGCCAAAATTGGCCCTGAAAACAATACGTTCCCCGATTAGTTAGTCTAAAGACAGAAAGTTCACAGTTTACTGATTCTAGGAACCTCTAATCAAACAAGCTCAATGGGAAACTACACGCTGAAAAATCTTTATTTTTTTGTTGTTTGGATGCAAATATAAAGAGCGTTTGGAGCTTGTCGCAAATATAATATATTCGTGTCCAAATACATTGTGTTTGCTATTCAATATTACATGTTTGAGACACAATGATTAATATGTTATAACATACACTGCTGTTCAATATAATAGCCCGTTACAAAGACAAAGTTTTGCGATCACTCGTAACTCATGTAAAGGGAACCGCTCCTTCTCTCTTGTGTACCGTTAGTTTTGTTATTGACTTCACAAATATTTCCTGTTGTATTTTGGAATTTATTCGTAATCATTTGTACGTTAAGCTAAAAATCAAAATAAAGTGAAATTTTCACTTGTTCAAAATAATAGTCCTTTTTCTTATAACTTTGTTGAATTACGAAATTCATTCGGTGATTTTGTACTTTCTACTTAATTACTAATTGGATGTAAACAAAATACAATTCTTTCAAATCACATTTAATCTTTGTTGTTGTTAAAGATGGGCCGAAATGTACATTGCACTGCTGAGGAACGTCGAGTTGCTAAACAACTACGTAGTGGGGGCAAAACTCTGCGTTTCATTGCTAGTTTACTTGGAAGATGTGAAAAATTTGTTACAAATGCATTAAAATGGAAACCATTTACTGAAACTCGGGGTAGGCCGCGACAAAGCAGCTCAACCACAGATTCCCGTATTGTGTTATTGGCAAAAAAGAACCCATTTATGTCATCAAAGGCCATTTCTGGCCACTGCTAACTCACAAAAACAAAAAAGCTCGCATTAAATTTGCTACCAAATTCAACAACAAAAGCAGTGATGATTTCAAGGACATATTATGGAGCTATGAGACAAAAATTAATTTATTTGGTTCTGATTGTCAGCGCAACGTCCGAAGACCAAAAGGTAAAGAGCTTAATGATCGTTACACAAAAAAAAACGTGAAGTACGGAGGCGGCAGTATTATGGTCTGGGATGCTTTTTCGTGGCATGGTGTTGGACCTTTACACCTAATCACAGAAACTATGAATAAAGAAATTTATTGTGATATATTCCCCTATGCAGAGATTCACATACCACCTGATTGGCGCTTCCAACAGGATAATGAGCCGAAGCACCTTTCAAAATTAGTCAAATCTTGGTTGAGTGAACATGGAGTTTCGGTCTTGGAATGGCCTTCACAGTCTCCCGATCTCAACCCGATTGAGAATATGTGGATGGAACTGAAAAGAAGCTTAAGTGGGAAGATTTTCACACACAAAAACCAACTTTGGGATGCAGCAAAAAAAAATTGGGAGAGAATTCCCATTGAAAAATGTCAACATTTAATAGAGTCAATGCTCAGAAGGATCGGTGCAGTTTTAGATAATAATGGTGGACATTCGGGATATTAGTATATTATATGTTCATACTTATTAAGGAAATAAATGTTTTGTTTATAATTAATTGTTTTTTTGTAAGATTTTTTAAATCAGTTTATTAATTTGAACAGGATAAAAAAGATTGTTCTTAATTTTTTTTTGAATAAAATCGCAATGGAGTGAAATATTTAAATTTAAAACAAGCATTTTTAGTTTATATTTAAAATATGCACTAACATTTTCAATAGCTTAATTGTATTTCAAAATTATTAAATATATAAAAAAGGGCTATTATTTTGAACATCACTGTATGTGTTTGCAACTCAAGTATGTCTGTGTTTGTGATGCAACTACAGTTGTGTTTGCTGCACTGTTTATGCTCTCTCGAGGCCAAGAGAATAAAGGATGAACAACGAGAGAGCCTATCTTGTAAGTGTGTCTGTATTTTGGCATTATTCTCTCAGTCAGTGATTCGAAAATATTCCTGAAGATGCGTGCAAATTGCAGATGAAGTCAGTGTTTCTTATTTTGGCTGATGTATTGCGTTTTAGTTTCATGTATTCAGTCATCAATGGTTCATCGGACAGAGGACATCAAACGCACTTGATCAGTGAAAAACGAATAAACGAAGGCTTGGACGGTTAAATGGTTTGTGATGTTGCTTTGGCTTTTGTGTATGTGTTTAGCATATATTTATGTGTGCTACCAAAGTGAGAAAGAAACTGTAGTGAGCAACAACGTGAATCCCTTTTTCTGCCCGAGCCTCTACTGAAAAAATCGGAATGGCGGTCCATTTGTGAAATATAATAAAAAAAAACACAAGTAATTAATACACGCTTGTCTTGCATGAACTAGATTTGTATATAAGTATATTATTCGTGTACCAACGCATATCTGAAACCTTCTGAAGACAAAATCGTGAGAGACAACAAAGAAAGGAGAAACAACAGAGCAGCAGATTTAAAACAAAACAAATATTGCATTCAATGCAAGTAAATGTAAAAATCATTTAAATCTTTTAAAATTTTGTATTAATTATTTATATAAGTAAATGTGTATATATATTGATAAAATTATTTACAATAAATAAAGAAAGAAAGAATAATGCGTTTCTAAATACTAATATGTTTGGGAGAAAATAAGCATATCTTTCCACGTAAGTATATGAAGGTTTGGGGGAAACATGCGAATGCTTCAACGTAAGTATATGGATGCTTCGGATGAAGCACGCATGTGTTTCCACGTAAAAGCATACATGTTTGTCAGTAAACATGCTAATGTTTGCAATTAAATACACCTGAGTTTGGGACTTGCAAACATATAAATGTGTTCCAAACATATACATGGTTGCTGCAGGATATGTTTGGGAAAATATGTTACAGAGGCCGTTTTTTTTCAGCGTGTCTCATCAAAAAATATCTTCAGAATAGGGTTTCAAAATTCAGCTATTTATCTCTTATATTAATGATTACTGTAGGGGAAAAAATATTCCACCGCTTTCCAAATCAATTTTGTTTGGAGACAATGGATTCGAAAAACAAAAAAAAATACCAGTGCGAATCTGTATCGATTCTATATTCGATTTTATATTGGAAACCTTTCATAAGAAGAATTTAATATTCACCAACAAAAAAAGAGGAAATAAAGGAAAAAATCAAAGATCCAGAAGAAGAATGCTGTATGCTGTCACTGTAGACCTTCAAGCTGTGCTAATGGCACCCAAATCGTTAAGTTTGATAACCTACAAAATCAAACTGTACCCTGTGGAATGGAAAGAGGTGGAAGGTGGATTAGGTGCGGAAGAGTTTGCAAGTATTTGAAATTTTTGTATTGCAAAAAAGTTCTCTCTGGCAATGAAAATCCATTTTACAGTGACCGTAGTACTTATCAAAGTCGCAACTATGTGTTGAGCAAGGTTTTGCTTAATTCTGCTATTGAGCAAACAAATTTTGAAGTCGGCCGCACCTAAATGGAGGCGGACAGTGTCCACTCCACTATAGAACGTGCCTTCAGAAACAAAAATATTGATGTTCCTGCTGAATATATTGGCATATGCAAAGCAGCTCGTTGGAAGCATTAATCGTATTGGATCACGCAAAGGGTGTCTCAGTAATATTGAACCTTTTAAATTTAGTGCAATTTTTTTTGTGCAAGTGGCAACTCTGAAATTTGGCAGCTGTCACATACGTTTATACCGATTATTAAAAATGGAGGGCTTTACGAAAGAACAACGCGTTATAATTGTGAAAATTTATTACAAAAATTTGGAATGTTATGCTGAGACCGCTCGCAAACTTCGAAGAATTTTCAATCGAGAAAGTGCACCTAATGTGTCAACCATTCGAAGAGTGGTCAAAAAATTTGAAGAAACTGGGTCGGTTCTGGACAGGAAGACTACTGTGCGTCACCGTACCGGTCGGTCTCTTGAGAAGATTGCTGCTGTAAACGAGAGTGCCGCCGAAAACCCGAAATCATCAATTCGGTATCGTTCTCAACAACTTCAAATTTCACGAAGCCCTACGCAGCGAATTTTGACAAAAGACCTCCACCTTCATGCGTAGAAAATTCAGCTTACTCAGGAGCTCAACCCAGCAGACCATAGAAAGCGCCGGCAATTCGTTCAATGGGTAATGGAGCAAAGTGAAGTCAATGCCAGTTGTTCAACAAAAAAAAGTCATCTTCTCCGATGAAGCGCATTCCATCTGAATAGCTTCGTGAATTCAATCCATGGGAAATAACAGCACCCTCAACGAACAACTGTCTGGTGCCGATTTTGGTCAGGCGGCGTGATTGGGCCTTACTTTTTTGAAGATGAGGCCGAAATTGCAGTGACTGTGAACGGCATTCGTTACAGGAACATGATAACGGAGTTGTTGTGGCCTCAACTGGATGGCATGAATCTAGACGACATGTGGTTTCAGAAAGACGGCGCCACCAGCCGCACCGCGTATGAAACAATCGATTTAGTGCAGCAACGATTCCCAGAACAAATTCTGATGTCAACTGGCCAACAAGATCATGAGATTTAACGTCGTGTGATTTCCTTCTTTGGAGTTTTGTGAAATCTCGGGTTTATGCGAATAAATCAGAAACAATGCCTGAGCTAAAATCTGAGATCCAACGCGTCATCGGTGAGATACAGCCACATCTCTGTGAAAAAGTCATGGAAATTTTCATGAAAAGAATAATGGCCTGTCATCACAGCCGTGGAGGCCATTTGACGGATATTTTATTCCATACTTAATCGGAACATGTCTTCTTTATAATCCAATAAAAAAAATCACAACTATCTCAAATCGTACGTGTTCTTATTTAAAAATGATAACGTGCATTCTTACTGAGACAGCCTGTATTTGGATCATACGTTTTTAAAAAGTTTAGATAGCATTCAGTTTTTTTTTTCAAGTGTAAGACCTGGTCGTGGAAAATGCGATGCAAAATATCCGATACTCGTGGTATTGAATACACTCTTTCTAAGTAATCAAATCAAAATTTAATTCTTATTGACAAAGAAAAACATTCAAGTTGTCTACAAGACAAGGTTTATGTTCTACTGTGAGCAAACGCGATACTCATATATTCGGAGCAATTGTTTGTTTTAATTTTCAAGTTTGAGCAGAAAAACATATTTTCCATAGAAAATCCAATAATTTCTAAAACATGAATTCCTTTGACAACATTCTTTTTTTTATAAGAACCATACATCTCTCTCCCCTGTTTTTCCCAGCAAAATATTAACTTATTTTCGTATTAATGTTAATTTCACTTTCCTATGCCAAATGCTAAAGCAAATCAATCATAATTAACACCTTGATTTGAGCGCCTGCGCAGCCTTTAACCATCTTAAATAGCCCATTACGATATTACATGCATTTCATATATAAAACCTACAATTTCTCTTTAAAATACCATTTAAATAAATCTCTTATGCCTTATCACACTGTTGTCCAATTTTACCATAAAAGCCAATTATGTTGGCCATGAAAAAAAAAAACATTAACATATGGCACCAAGTGGTTGCCAATAATGAAAAGCGTCAGTTTAAAATGAACCAACTGAAGATGGTACATACAGACCCATTGCAGACAGCATCTTCATCTGGCATCAGACAACAAGTGGCAAACCGACGAAGCGTTGAAGCAACTGGTGGCGTTTCGTGTTGCAACATGATGATTTTCCTTGATTTATGGCAACATGTTGTTGGTTTTTTTCAGGGTACATGGGTTGCAAAATGGACAGTGGTCAGAGTTTGCAAAAAAAAATATAAATTCCAAAAATATTACACGCGCTAAAAAATCTGTCTTTTTGTTGTTTGAATGCAAATGTAACATGTTTGTAGCTTGTCACAAATATAGTATTCTTGTGTCCAAACACATTGCGTTTGCTAGTCTATGTTACATGTTGGATACACAATGATTAATATGTTATAATATATGTTTTTGTGACCCAAAAATTGATTTGTTTTTTGAAAACTGCTGAAAATCAAAACGTGACAGACAACAACGAAACAAAAAAGCAGCAGATCTTCAATTCATGAAAAAAATGTTCCAAACCTACACATGGTTCCAGAATAATGTTACAGGGGTCGTTTTTTTCAGCGTGTATATATATATGTCCTTTATTTATTTAAACACTTTTGGGGGCGAGTGGAAAGGTACAGGAAATGTTCCTGCCAAGACCGTAGTGCGTACTGAAGAGCCACATCGTGCTCGAGGTGTCCATGCTCTTTAGTACAGAATACACGCTGAGATATCTGTATATTTTTCCTGTTTGGATGCAAATATAACGTGTTTGGAGCTTGTCGCAAATATAGTATTCTTTTGTCCAAACAAACTGGGTTTGCTATTCAATATTACATGTTTTGAGACATAATGATTAATATGTTGTAATATATGTGTTTGAGATCCAAATACAACATTGTTTGTGATACAAATACAGCTATGATTGCTGCACTGTTTACGTCAGTTTGTTTTTGTCTCTATGCTCTGACGAGAGCAAAATAAAAGAGGGTCAAAGTGAGATAGTTCTCAACTAATGTTATTGCAAGTATATAAGTGTAGTTTTATATCAGTTTTCAGTCAGCGATTAACAAGTATTTCTGAACGCGTGTGTAAATGAATAGTGAGTTTCTTATGTGGACTGATCTCTTGTGTTTTAATTTCTTGCATTTAGTCGTCAACCGTTCGTCAGGCAGGAAACACACGAATGCTTCGACGTAAGTAAATATATTTATATGAATGTTTGGGATGAAACACTCATAGGTCCACCTAAAAGTATGAAAATTTGCAAGTAAACATTCTAACGATTGCATTTAAAACTTGCAAATATATGAATATTTGGAGTGTGTTCTAAACATATACATACATGATTTCTGCAGAATGGGTTTGAGATAATGTTACAGAGGCTGATTTTTTTTCAGCGTGTACGGATCTTGGCTGAATATGTATCTACACAGACTGCCAGGCTGCCAAAAAATCCCTGGAAGCCATGTTTGCTACGTCCCTGACGGTGAAAGAATGCCACTCATCACTTAGGGTGATGGTAGAGTATTTTGACATCAGGCTCGTCTGGGTACCAGGTTCTTCCGGCAAAAGAAGATGTTAGTATGCCAATCTCTACCTGCAGTTTGCAGATCAGGCAGTGGACCGATAATATGTTCAAGGACAAATGAAGACTACTCCTCTGGTCACAGGTGGACGGGAAGAGGACTAGGCAACTACTTAACTTGCCGAGAGGCAAGTTAGGAACACTTACGGGACATTGTCTTGTAGGAAAACACGCCCTAAGATTGGTACATAGAAACTCCACTCTCTGTAGATGCTGCATGGAAGAGGACGAGGAAACGACGAAACACCTTCTCTTTGATTGCCCTGCTCTGGCAGGACTGAGAAGAGGATATTCGGAACACATTTAGTTAGCACCGTAGCCCTACAGGATATTCCAGGATATTCCTGTAGGGCTTATAGACAAATTCATAGGAAGGGCAAATTGGCTAGACGACTAGTCAACAGTTACTATAGAGGAAACTGCAGGTATCACAATGGGCTCCTTTAGCCTAAGTGTACCACACAGCGTGCTGTCTCGCAGCCTTTTCAACCAACTAACCAACGGATCTAGGCTGGTAAGTCGAAAAAAAAAATTCTTGCCTAGAGGTTGTGCGCAGCCCCAGCAGTAGGATCGGAGGCGGTGTTCCAATGAATTACTCGTCTTATATTTCAATCATTACAGAAAAGTCAATAAATTGTATATTCTTATACCCAGTATATGGATGTTCCAAGTATATGTAAATGCACATGATTCCTGCATAATGTTACAGGCGTGTACAGTCGAGGACTTTCCACAAATGCCTGGAAAATGGGGTAGTTAAGACCTCTTTTTTCCTTTTGCCAAAATATCATATTTTGAATCAATAGAAATTGTGTTAAATTTTCACTTTCGTACCACTGTTTTCACATGCCACAAAACATCACGTTTTCTTTTTCGGTTCCATTAGGTATCGTATTGATGCAGGCAGTATTCGGGGCTGGCCTTCCAGATTGGCAATCAGACATTTATAGAAAAAGGTTATCAAGTTTGTTAGTTTTCCCTCCCATACCAAAACCAAAAGATTACCGGAAGTATTAGCTGTTGCTTGTGTGAAGATGCTCCCCCGATGATTAAAAGCTTAAATTGACTTTTTGGCGTCTAAACGAGTTTAAAGCAAAAGAGTCACCGACATGGAGGTACTGACATTGTCAACATTTGTACGGCCAATACCAATGACAATTCATGAAAAATGTTACACCGCAGTTGGAGATGACACTGTCAGGGGATGGATGTTTGTTTGCCATTTTATGTAATGATCGGAAGACAAATGACATGATGGAGAAGCTAACAAAAGGAGCTAAACATTATACTAAATGGAAATTTTCATGATTTCCGGATAAGCCAACTTACATCAACCTCCACATTTTAAAGGGAAACAAAGAAAATATGAAAATTTCCAAAATACAAAAGTTAATAAATAATTTTCACATTACAGGTTGTTTAAATGGAATTTCTCTTGCACGACGACAAAAAGGATGAAAGATGGCAATAGGAACTTGACGTTTTATGAAATTCAAGGTATAAGGGGAAACAATTGAAATTGAGTTTTAATCAAATTCGATATGCAGAGATGTAAATGCCCATGCGCGCCTCCGCACCTCCACTTGTGCCTTAAGGCTGTTTGTTCACACGTGCAACACCTGTGTGTGCAACGTTGCATAAGGATGAGTTGGGGCTGGATTTTTTTTCTTGCATACGATATCATATGGCCAACTAATATATTGAAACAATGTCTTTGCTTTGTGGCTGCTGGGGAGTGGGACGAATTTCCTCTAACACCGGGTATCCTCAGTGAACAAGGAAACACTAAATTGGTGAAAGTTGGATGATTTCGATCAGTGAAGATGCTCACGAAGAAGTCCATGAGACATGGCGACACACAAAGGCTTTTGTGTCTTCAGTGCGGGTAACAACAAGTTGAGAAGGTTAACTGATGTTGCATAAACTTGTAATTGTTTAATACTTGAGGAGGCAGGCAGCAATCGATGGTCTAATGAAAATGTCAATGAACCAAACCGATACACACAACACACGACAAGTGGTTAACCTGATACCATGAACGATAAGTGACATTAATCAATTACGACTATAGTTGAAGTAACACAGTTGAAGTTACTCTGTCGTATCGTCGATGTCGCCAAAAAGTTAATAATTTTGATATTAAAAAAAATAAATTTGTATGACTTACGGTTAACACAACGGTGCGATACATAGAAAGACTTTGAATATGTTTACACAGAACTATAATATCTTTGCAAACTACTATTTGTGTGTAGTGGTCCTCGGTTGTGCAATGGTAGTGTGCGCCGCACTTGTACATGAGAACGTGGGTTCGATCCCTGCCCTGACCAGCTTACATTTCTTTCGACGGTGGTCACCTCAATTAGTGACGGCGACACTATTGATTATTCAGCCCGGAAAAAGTTTCTCAAAATACCGTTCGGAATCGGTGTCGAACTGTAGGTCCCAAACAGTGAGTGTAAAAAAAACTACACCTTTTCAAAATATCAATTAATATTCAGAAAAGATCAATTAAATTTAATAATTTCAACTTTAAATTCGGAAAATATAAATTAGCATTCGGAGTTCCCTTTAATAACACTGTGTGTAATTTTTTTCATGGAAATATAACCATATACGGTCATTGTGTGCTATATTGTGTGCTGCGTCCCTTGTTGCTTGTGCTCAGCTTACTGCTTTGACTGTGCTGCTGCGGTCGGTGAGATAGCATAGTATCTCAATGTTGAAGTAAACGTTGTTAAGAATCATTCCTAGGAAGTTCATATGTTCCAGAAAGTTGTTTATTGAGATCTAAGGTAAATTTTTGTAGTTGAGTGTTTCCTTGAATTTTGAACAGTTTGCTACCTATGGACCTGAACAGGGGAAAAAGGTAAACAAATAACCCAATTTTTTAAAGTTTTTTCAGATTTTGACCTTGAAGATGAAGTTTTCTTGTTCACAATTTTTATTCTTTATGACAAGAGCTACAACTTTCCCTCAGAGAGTAAATCAAAATTCCGTACGAATTGCAAGATATGAGCCTCACAAAATGATCACTTTTTTGCAAAAATTACACCAAGGCCCCAAATCTTTGGGGCCCATAAAAAAGGCAAAACTGGGAGACACGGATCTTTTTTTTTGGTCTTTTATCACGTAATGATGTCCGTATATGGTTATATTTCCATGACTTAAAAAATTACACACAGTGAAATTAAAAAAATTTCGGGACATTTTTCACTTTTGCGGCTACCTAAACGGTATTCAGAATCATTTCTAGGAAGTTCATATGTTCCAGAAAGTTGTTTATTGAGATCTTAGGTAAATTTTTGTAGTTGTGTGTTTCCTTGAATTTTGAACGGTTTGCTACCTATGGACCTGAACACGGGAAAAAGGTAAAAAAAATCCAATTTTTTAAAGTTTTTTGCGATTTTAACCTTCAAGATGAAGTTTTCACAATTTGTATTCTTTATGGCAAGAGCTACAACATTCCCACAGAGAGTAATTCAAAATTCTATACGGTTTGTAAGATATGAGCCTGACAAAATGATCACTTATTTTGCAAAAATGACACCGAGGCCCTAAATCTTTGGGGGCCCATAAAAAAGTGCATGACTTTGGGCAAAACTGGGAGACACGGGTCTTTTTTGGTCTTTTAATTGGTAATTGGTAATTGTTCCAAGAAAAAGTACAATTTAATAGAATATATTACTAAAGAATTATGTGTTGTTTATTATTGTGGTGGATAGTTGGGAAAATAGCTATTTCAATGTCCACCAAGGCATATCTACAACTCGTTCTCCACAAGTATTTAGGTATATCATCACACATTATAAGGATAAACAAAACTCAACATAGCGAGAATTGCCTCAACACTCCTACTTGTGCGAAAACATCCACAACAAATACTTTGTCATAACCATCAATATTCACAACATTTGAAAATCAATTTCCATTTGAAAATCAGGAAATATCAATAGAAAATATGAATTGAAATTCAGAAAACATCAATTAAAGTTTAGAAAATATCACCTGAAATTCAGAACACATCAACTGAAATTCAGAAATTGGGAATTGATATTCAGAAAATATGAAATAAAATGAAGAAAATATCAATTGAAATTCAAAAAAAAAATCAAATTATATTCAGAAACTATCAATTGAAATTCAGACAAATGTATATAACCACATGAAACTTCATATGCAATTTTTTGAATTTCAACTCATATTTTCCGAATTTCATTTTATATTTTCTGAATTTGGTCTGAAGTCTACAGAATTTGAATTGTTATTTTCCAAATTTCTAATGATTTGATTCTAAATTTCATTTGTTATGTTCTGAATTTCAAATGTACATATATAAACGAGATAAAAATTCAATTGAAATTCAATTCATATTTCCTGAATTTAGATAGATATTTTCTGAATTTCAATTTTTATTTTCAGAATTTCAATTAATATTTTCCAAGTTTCAACGATTTGTTTCTGAATTTCATATTATGTTTTCTGAATTTCAATTAAAGTTTACTGAATTTCAATTGTTTTTTTTTTTGGAATTCCAATTTATATTTTCTGATTTTCAAATCCAAATCCAAATCCTCAATTTCAAATGGTATTTTCTGAATTTCAAATGGAAATTCGAAAGAAAATATAAATTGAAATTCAGAAAACATTAATTGAAGTTTTTAAAATATCAATTGAAAGTCAGAACACATCAACTGAAATTGGGAATTGATATTCAGAAACTATCAATAGAAATTCAGACAAATTTTTCGAATTTCAACTCAAATTTTCTGAATTTCATTTTATATTTGCTGACTTTCAATTGATGTATTCAGAATTTAATGGTTATTTTCCAAATTTCAAATGATTTGCTTCTAAATTTCAATTGATATCTTCTGAATTTTAAATGTATATAAACGGGATAAAACTTCAATTGAAAGTTTTTTTGAAATTCAATTGTTACTTCCTGAATTTCAATAAATATTTTCTAAATTTCAATTGATGTATTCGGAATTTCAATTGCTATTTTCCAAATTTCAAATTATTTCTTTCTGAATTTCATATTATGTTTTCTGAATTTCAATTTTAGTTTACTGAATTTCAATTGATTTTTTTTGGAATTTCAATTTATATTTTCTGATTTTCAAATCCAAATCCTCAATTTCAATTGGTATTTTCTGAATTTCAAATGGAATTTCAGAAGAATTGAAATTCAGAAAACATTAATTGAAGTTTTGAAAATATCAATTAAAAGTTAGAACAAATCATCTGAAATTGGGAATTGATGTTCAGAAACTATCAATTGATATTCAGACAAATGTATGAAACTTTAAATTAAATTTTTTGAATTTCAACTCATATTTTCTGAATTTCATTTCATATTTTCTGAATTTCAATTGATGTATTCAGAATTTAAAGGCTACTTTCCAAATTTCAACTGATTTGCTTCTTCTTCTCAATTTCAATTGTTATCTTCTGAATGTCAGATGTATATAACGGGATAAAACTCCAATTGAAATTTTTTTGAAATAGATAATTTCTGAATTTCAATAGATATTTCCTAAATTTCAATTGATGCTTGCAGAATTTCAATTGATATTTTCCAAATTTCAACGATTTTATTTTCTGATTTTAAAATCGAAATGCTAAATTTCAAATGGTATTTTCTGAAATTCAAAAGGAAATTTGAAATTGAAATTCGGAAATTATCAATTGAAATTCAGACAAGTGTATATAACCACATGAAACTTCAAATGAATTTATTTGAATTTCAACTCATATTTCCTGAATTTCAATTGATGTCTTCAGAATTGTAATTGCTATTTTTCAAATTTCAAATGATTTGCTTTCGAATTTCAATTAATATCTTCTGAATTTCAAATGTATACAACGGGATAAAATTTCATTTTGTCTTTTGGCCATCCAGACTCGAGAAAAGTTACAAATAAAATTATGGAAATTTTTCAAAAACATTTTCTTTCGTCTAGGCTATTCTGTGGCTATACTATACTTCTTTATTTTACATTTTATTGAATTGATGAAGATCATTTCATAAGTTTTTCATCCATATTTCATCTATAGTTAACGTTGATTCAACGACAATATTACATCAAGTTGATGTACATTTTTCATCAGTTTGACGTAAGATTGTCATCAAGTTGAAGTACATTTTTCACCATTTTGACGTATATTTTTCGTCGATTAGATATGGGGTTGTCATTAATTTGATGTACATTGGTCATCATTTTAATGTAAATTGTTTGTTTATGAGTAGCTAAACTCTTTGGCCTATTTTTTTGTCGTAAAAATCTCACAAGAACAGGGTATATGTAAGTCCATATAAAAAATGCACACAGCGTGGATATTGTTTTCTGACTTTCTATACTTTCTTCTATTCTATACTATGTTTTTATTTTCAATTTTCTTCTACGGTTTTTCTTTTTTCTCTTTATTTTTTCAATCCCACTAATTATTTCCAAATTGCTGTGCTGAAGATTGATGTAAAAAAGATCATCAATTCAATGAAGCTGAAAAAGTTGAAGAAACGCACAATCTTCAAATTGAAATATGTCTATTTTGAAATTTGTCATCAATTCAATGAAAAACAATTGATCAACATTTATCATCGATTTGATGTAAAGATTTTCTTTCAGTGTAAAAGTTATTATTATAGAAGTTATGACTCATTAATCTTTTTTTTTCGTTTTAATAGAATCTGTTCGAGAATTATTTATTTTAGAACCCATTCCAAATGTTTATTATGACTTTAAAGCCCGCTGCCAGTAGTGCAAGACTATGGGCCTTATATGTTGCCACATGAACTCTTTCACCCATGACTTCATAAAAATACAACCCTGTGCAAATCTAAGATTTGTATTTTTTCTTCGTTTTCTATGGATTGTCATAATAAAATTTCAATTGTGGATTTCAACATCTGTCAAATAAAATATTAAACAGTTGTAAGCCTTGTATAATTACAATACTCTGTTGTATTTTATATGTCATCACAATATTGAACTCCCTATTCAGATTATGGAATCATCTTATCTGATTCCCATCAAAACTCCAATATAAACTTGGTTTAAACCTTTGAGGACCATACATTTTGCTTCTATGACCTGATAATAGTTATGCGATAAAAAATAAGTCAACACAAATTTTTAATTTTATATTTTTTTATGTCAGAGGCAAACATATAGTTGGTCCAAGTGACCAAGATGCAATTCGATTTTACCATTTTGGAAACGTAAGTTATGAAGACAAACTTATCTGAATTTCACTCAAGTGCACACGCAAAGAAAAAAAAAACGTTTATTGCGCGGTTGCCGCAACAATACTTTGATTAATTTTAATTAATTTATTAATCGCAACCGTTCATGTAGTTCTCCCAAATAGACTGTTATATCGCAAATGTATATCATGTTGTTGCAAACGAGTTCTCTTTTGCATCAAACGCGTACAAAATTACATTTGCGATAACTGAAATTAGCAATTTTTCTAATGAGAGCACAGATTACGAAGAACGTAAATTTCTCTCATTCTCTCACTGTATACACTGTCTTATCACACACTGCTTCTTCTACCTTGTCTATATACTTTGCGCTTTTAGTTGTTATTTGAATGCAAGGCGAGACAGGCGTGTAAGTAGACAGTGAAAAAATAGACAAAAAATCTTACTTTTGTTAAAACCAACATCATAAAAGTTGAAAATTTGAACAAAGAGCGGTTACGGAAGCCATAAATAAAAGTTTTATTTACAAAAACAGTTGGTGGAACCGTTTTTCGTTTCTCGCAAACGTTTTTTCAGCTCTAATTGTTCATAACTCGTTTTCTCCAAACGTTTTCCAGTTCTCGCTAACGTTTTTTTAGTTAAGAGCAACTAGTACTCGGTTGCTGTAACCGAAACAACAGTTGGCGGAACTGTTTTTCGTTTCTCGCAAACGTTTTTTCAGCTTATATTTTTCATAACTCGTTTGCTGCAAACATTTTTCGGTTCTCCCAAACGAAATGACATGTATGGATTAACAGAAGTTCGTTTCTCCCAACTACTGCCCCCAAACGAACTTCAGTTATCTGAGATTTCGTTTGGGAGGAACGAGTTTTTTCTTTGCGTCCAGGTAATTTTTAATCCGCTGCAAGGGCTTGTTTTCAGATCACTTTTTGACCAAATTTAACGGCTCCTAGGGGGCAAGTGGGAGCAAATAGACAATTATCACCCACTACACTATTGTTGCTCCAAGACTCTTCTATAAATCTCCTATAGACACATTTGCTTTATATCCTGCCTTAATAATTATAAGTGTAGGTGGAAAAAATCCTTGAGCAAATATACTTATACTTGCCTGTGGTCGTCAAAGGGTTAACACAAAAATAGTTGTATTAATAGTCAGACAAAGTTGTAGTAAAGCATTTAATGACTTCGTTAACAGTTCACCTGGGTGTGAGACTGAAAGTTCTTGATTAATTTCAGGAAATCGCTGACAATGCCAGTACGGGATAGTCATTCGATAAAATTGCAGGTTTAGAACAAAAACAACTCTTTTATTCATTCATTCAAACGTTCAGTCACAATGGAATAGTCCATCAAAGACTAAATCGTGTGATAGTGTTGTATAGTAATTAAGAAACACCATCTATGATTAATTAGCTAAAACTCATTAATTAACCTCCCCAGTGTAGTCGTTACCAGAATTAAACCAATAAACTTTTGCGTTAGTTCTGGGAGTCTGTGATTCTAACCCATGTGTGATAATCTAATCTGTCCGTGTTCCTTTGGTTGGGTTCAATTTCTTGCCAATATCAGTTATTAGCTCATTTTGCACATGACACACTTAACGCACATGGGGAAGCGATAGCGGCCACGATTGTGACTGGAGTTTTTGAGCAGAACCCAGTCCATTTCATTCAAATCTTACTCAACTGCAGTTACGTGTGCTAATTAATAATTTCTTGTTCATTTATCGTCAGGTTGTTGTGATTTTTTTTTGTTTAAATACTATTATTAAATTGAAATAGAGAAAAAATACATTAAACACGACTGAGTGTAAAACTAAAAAGTCATTTAAGAGCTCCACATGCTAAAGTTTGAGAATTCAACAGTAGAACCAGAATTTTCATGATAACAGTTGTGCGAGTTTCGTTCAGCTGTGCCAGCATCGAAGTCATTGCCAAATTGTTCATAAATCAAAAGAGTAACCTATGAAATGCACTCAAAGAAAAGTGCTAGTTAACCACGGATTCTTGACAAGAAATTAAAGTTTTTTTTATACAAATTTAAGAGTCTTAAGTTCTTACAAACACTAAGAGTAGTTTTGAAAAATGGTTGCTTGCTTGTCATACATAAAACAATTTTTAATCCACCACACAGCTTTTGTTATTTTTATATCACTGGAAGTAGAACAAATTAGGAGTGTTTTTGTTACAAAGTGTTGCACGCTGAAAAATCTGTATTTTTTTGTTGTTTGGATGCAAATATAAAGTGTGTTTGGAGCTTGTCGCAAATATAATATACTTGTGCCCAAACGCATTCTGTTTGCTATTCATGTTTGAGACACAAAGATTAATATGTTATAATATATGTGTTTGCGACCTGCATATAAAGGGTTTTTTAACAGAGACGCTACAAAAGTAAATCGATAGGGACAGCAAACGACGCCATATTTTTTCCCGCTCTTTTGACATTTCTCTTCAGTAAGGTTTGCCATTTCATCATGGAAATATATACGGGCCAACAACGAGTCGAAATTATTAAAATTTACTACCGAAATTTGGAGTCAGTGGCCTCAACTTTAAGAGCGCTACGTCCAATTTATGGTCGTCATAATCGTCCTACCAGATCAACAATTGAGCGTCTAGTGGAAAAATTTGAATCCACAGGCACAGTACAAAATGTTCCCGTGCCAGTGAGACAAAGAAGTGTCCGTAGTGTCGAGAATATTGCTGCCGCTGAGGCTTCAGTTCACGAAAGCCCAAATGTGTCTCTCACACGTCGTTCTCAAGCGTTGGGCATCTCTGTGACGTCGTTGTGGCGAATTTTGCGAAAAGATCTTGGCCTACATCCTTACAAGATCAAATTGACGCAAGAACTGAAGCCGCTTGACCACCATAAGCGTCGTATGTTCGTGAATTGGGCTGAGCAACAACTTGAAAATGATTCGGATTTTCATCGGAAAATCGTCTTCAGCGATGAGGCTCATTTCTGGCTGAATGACATTTCTGACAGCAATCCACACGTAATCCATGAGTCATCATTGCATCCCGAAAAAATTACGGTTTGGTACGGTTTATGGGCCGGCGGCGTCATTGGGCCGTACTTCTTCCGTGATGATCAAGGCCGGCACATTACTGTGAATGCGAATCGCTACCGTTCAATGATAACAGAATATTTTTGGCCCCAATTGGATTATATGGACTTGGAGGACATGTGGTTCCAACAGGACGGCGCTACAAGCCACACAGCGAATGCCACAATCAATTTATTGGAAACCAAGTTTGGTGAACGTGTTATCTCACGAAATGTCCCAGTCGATTGGCCGCCTCGGTCGTGCGATTTGACGCCGTTAGATTATTTCCTGTGGGGCTACGTCAAGTCTATGGTCTATGCCAACAAGCCAGCGACGATTGATGAACTTCGTACGAATATCGAACGTGAAATTGCAGCAGTATCGGCCGATTTATGCTTGAAAACCGTCGAAAATTGGGTTCAGCGTCTGGACTTCTGCAAGCGTGCCCGTGGTGGCCATGCAAAAGAAATCGAGTTCCATACATAATGGCATCAAACGTACTTTCACAGGAATAAAGAATTTCATTGGTATCTAAAACCTGTTTTGTTTTATTTAAAAAACTTTTGTAGCGCTCTTATTGAAAAACCCGATATTTATGTTTGTGATACAAATACAGCTGTCTCTCGAGAGCAAGAGAATGAAAGTGGGACAACGAGAGAGTGTATCTTGTAAGTGTGGATCTGTATTTTTGCATTATTCTCTCAGTCAGTGAGTCATAAATATTCCTGAATGCGCGTGTAAATGCCGATGAAGTGTTTCTTATTTTGCCTGAAGTTGCGTTTTAGTTTCATGTACTCAGTCGTAAATGGTTCATCGGACAGATGATATCAAAAGCGCTTGATCAGTGAAAAAATAATAAACGAAGGCTCAGACGGATAAATGGGTTTTGCGCATTGGTTTCGTATATATGTATGTGTGCTACCAAAGTGAGAAACGATTTCGAGGAAAGGGCAACAACGTGAAGCCCTTTGTCTGCCCGAGCCTTTACCGAGAAAATCGGAACGGCGGACCATTTGTGAAATAAGTGTAATAAAAACAAGACAAGTAATTAATCCACACTTGGTTTGCATGAACTTGATTTGGATATAAATATCTTGTTTGTGTATCAACGCAAAGTGATAACCAACACATAGCTGAAACCTTCTGAAAACAAAAACGTGAGAGCCAACAAAGAAAGGAGAAGCAAAAGAGCGGTAGATTCTCATTTTATGAAAAAAAAAACAATTAATGCATTCAATGCAAATAAATTTAAAAAGGTCCGTTTTAAATGTATTAATTATTTATAAATGTGGATTTATATTGTTAACATTATTTATAATAAATAATACATATATATTGAAATCGTTTCTAAACATTATTATATTTGGGAGCAAATTCGCATATGTTTCCTCGTAAGTATATGTAGGTTTGGGGGAAACATGCGAATGCTTCCACCTAAGTATATGGATGTTTGCGATGACGAACGCATATGTTTCCACGTAAAAGCATACATGTTTGTCAGTAAACATGATACTGTTTGCATTTAAATACAAGTAAGTTTGGTACTTCCAAACATATGAATGTTTGAAGTGTATTCCAAACATATATATAGTTCCTGCAGAATATGTTTGGGAAAATATGTTAGAGAGGCCGTTATTTTCCAGCGTGTGTATAATACTTGCTTCATGGTACCGAAAATGAATTAATGAAGTACCTACAAAGTTGCACCACAATACTTATAGCTAAATATACATATTCGACTTGCTCCGTTGCATAACATCTTATCTCTTATCTTTTACGTCACAAAAAATTTTACCTAACCTCATTTTGCATGCATTGCACATGGTGGCAACTTAACACATAAAATTAAGCGATGATTTCAAATTCCCGTTAGCTCTCCATACAAAATAAGTGACAATATAAGCAAGCGGTGTAACCAAACCACGCCTATTAAAGACTCTCAAAATTCGAATATATGGGAGAGTATTATATTAGTGTGGTGGCTGTCGGTGATGCAATGGTAGTGTGCGCAGGTTGGTTTCCTGCTCTGACCGCCTTACATTTCTTCGACGACGACACTAACGAGTACTTAGCCGTGAAAAAAGCTTTTGAAAATACCTTTCGGAACCGTATACCGTACCGTAAAACTGTTGGCCCCAAT
Organism: Phaonia tiefii; assembly: GCA_963931995.1. Lineage (NCBI taxonomy): Eukaryota > Metazoa > Arthropoda > Insecta > Diptera > Muscidae > Phaonia > Phaonia tiefii. The sequence goes on from OZ008371.1 coordinate 170,471,978, forward strand.
CAGTGAGTACAAAACTAGAAAGCGCTCAGCTCACGGGTTGTGAGCAGCATCCCTCCATAGGATGTAGTGGGAAACCATTTTTTTAAATTGAAAGTACTCTAAGTACTTCCTCATATTTATGTGTATTAATGTATACTTTTACATAAAAAATAGAACAATAATATGTATAACTGCATCTACACCAGCACTGTTTACAACAACAGTGTACCGAAGTTTTGAATAAGTATTCAAAGTACTCAGTGTTCAAAGCACTAAAGTAAATTTGAGTACTTCCGCATAGTTATCTGTAGTAATGTAAACAGAAGATTAACTGAAGATTAATAAACGTAACTACAATCTACAGGAGCACTGTTTGCAACAGAGATCCGAAGTTTTGAATAAAGTACTCTGAGTACTTCCCCATAAACATATGTATTTATCTATACTTATACGTTATCGACCGAAAATTAATAAGTATTACGGCTGCCAACAAAAACACTAATTTTCAATCATGCTCATAGAAGCACGAGTCACTATGAGTATATTATGTGACCCGTCAGTGATTTGGGGTTTGTGAACATACGCTTGATACTGAGTATGATGTGTAATTTAACCACAAGCATTTCTTAATCATACCTGATTGTTTATCATTTCTTTATGATGAGTACGGCGTGTAGTTTAATCGCCAAATTTCGTAATCATATCTATTTGTTTATTTATACTTTAAAATTACACAAAATGGACAATTTGACGATCACTGCAATGCACCACCATTAAAATCAACCAGATAACTTTTATTATATTGGTCCTTTGTTATTTTTTTATCAGTTGTATCATTGCTTAAGTTATGACATAAGTTGAGTCTACGTCCCTACAACATCTAAACGCTGGGGCAGGTAGTATCAGCAAAAGTTTATTTCTCTTAGGTACCGTAATTCAATTCAAACTCGCATTAAAAAAAATTTTTTTCGAGTGTATAAAACAAGTCTAAGGATGATGATCTTCCAATTCTCTGCACTCTTCTTGACTGTTTCATCTCAACGCTACCAAAGTGGATCTCCTTCACAGAATGGAAATTATGCCAAAATAATCATTAACTCCACATCTAACAGGAATATGTGCGTTATTTGGCTTAGATTCTGGCGATTCTATTCTGTAGCTTCTGCTACCACATGGTCAAATTGAAATGCCAAACAAGTTTTGACTGCATATTTCTTCGTTGTTTTTTCGATGATGTTGACCTATAAAGGAACCGAATCCGCTTGGTATGATTGAATGAGTAGGTTGAGACTCAACTTTACAGAGAAGTTGCCAACATTGACACGGTAAACAACATCCATAACTTGGTTAGTAGGCAAATTGAACAAATAATAATGAAAAAAAAAAACAAATAAATAAAAACCACAAAAAATTCTGGTTCTACAAACGGGTAGAAAGAAATGGGCCATTACAAGATTTGTTAATTTAAAAAATTGTACAAAACTATGTAGAAGAGAAAATGACATTAAAGTAAATCACTATAGGTTAGTATTGGCATGGTTTGATTTTAATCGGAGAATGAGACAATTAAAATTTTTTTATATACGAGGATCGAGACATGTATATAAACAAAATTGTATAAATGTTGTTTATATGATTGAAAAAAATTGGTTTGATGTCAACATTGTCCTAACGCAAATGTTGTCAACATTTTACAACAAAGATTTTGTTTGTAACATTTTCATTGTCAACGTATTCTCTAACGAAAATGTTGTTGTTAACATTTTCTCTAATGAAAATAGTGTCAACATTTTCTAAATGAAAATAGTGTCAACATTTTATAAATGAAAATATGGTGTCAACATTTTCCAAATAAAAAAATTGTCAACATTTTCTAAATTAAAATATTGTTGTCACATGTTCAAAATGAAAATTTTGTTGTCAATATTTTCTAAACGAAAATGTTTACATGCTAATGTGTGAGATGTATGAATACGTTCTTGTCAACATATTCGAAACGAAAATGTTTTCAACAGAAATTTGCTTGAAAATTTCCTAACGAAAATGTAAATATTTTTTATACGAAAAGTATTAAATTCTCTGAACGAAAATATTTTCGACATTGTTAAAGCGAAAATGTTGTTAACATTTTTTAAACGACAATTAATAAACGAAAATATTGCTGTTGTCAACACTTGATAAACGAAAATTGTCAACATTTGAAAAACGAAAATGTTGTTGTCAACATTTTAGAAACAAAAATGTTGTAGTTAACATTTTGTAAACAAAAATGTTGTGGCAAATATTTTCAGAACGAAAATGGTGTTGTCCACATTTTCTGGATGAAAAGTTTATTCTCAACTTTTTCTAAAGGAAAATTTGGTGTCAACATTTTCCAGTTAAAAAAAATTGCCAATATTTCAAAAATTTAAATATTGTTGCCAAAAATTTTTAAACGAAAATATTGTCGTCAATATTTTCTAAACAAAAATATTGTTGCCAACATTTTCTAAATGAGTGGCCGTCGGTGGTGCAATGGTAGTGTGCGCGGCTCTTGTGCATGAGGACGTGGGTTCGATCCCTACTCTGACAACCTTAAATTTCTTTCGACGGCGGTCACCTCGCTTAGTCACGGCGACACTATCGAGTATTTAGCCATGAAAAAGCTTCTCAAAATACCGTTCGGAACCGGTGTAAAACTGTAGGTCCCAATCAGTGAGTTTAAAACTATAACGCGCACAGCTCATTGGTAACGAGAAACCATTTTTTTTTTATTTTCTAAATGAACACTTTTATTGTCAATATTTTCTAACTGAAAATGATGTCAACAATTTCTGAGCTAAAATGTTTACGTGTTAAGGTATGAATTGTATGAATATATTCTTATCCAGATATTCTTAATGAGACTAAACAAAATTTTGTTGGAAACGCATCCTACGCAATTGACATCGATATTTCTAATACGAAAAAGCCAACATTTCCTACGAAAATGTCAATATTTTGTTTACAAATATCAACATTTTCTATACAAAATTGTCAATATTTCCTGTACAGAAATTTCAACACTTTCAGAATGAAAATGTTGTCGACATTATCTATACAAAACTGTTAACATTTTTAAACAATTTTCTTGTCAACATTTTATAAGCAAAAATGTTGTCAACATTTTCCAAAGGCAAATTGTGTTCTTGACATTATCTAAGCGAAAATATTGTTAACAACATTTATTAAACAACAATGTTGTTGTTAACATTTTATAACAGTTTATATTTAGGAAATAACACAAATCATGTCTAATGGAAACCGATGGTTCCCTTGCGATATTTTTTGGAACTCTTGCATAGTGGAAAATTCTCAATAGAAATAAGGTTTCGTTTGCAATTAGATTGAAGAATTTTTCAATAGCATCATTCCAAACTACCTGTGATGTATGTCTTAAATAGCTATAAGGTTTGCCAGGAATCATACGGATGCATTTTGCAAAACTTCTCCTTTGAAAACTATGTCTCTATTAATAGGGATATGGAATGGGTCTTGACCTTAAATAATAAAATAAAGCTGCAAAAATTTTGTTGTTAACAGTTTCTAAATGAAATTGATGTTGCCAACATTTTCTGGACGAAAAGTCTGTTTTCAACAATTTCGAAACCAAATGGATGTCAACATGTTTTAGACGAAAATGTTGAACATAAGATGTTATTGTCCATGTTTCCTAACAAAAATGTTGTCTATATTTTCTAAAGGAAACCGTCAACAATTTTTAAACTAAAATTATGTCAACATTTTCCAGGCAAAAATTTTGTTGTCAACAATTTCTATCCGAAAATGTTCCTGTGAACATTCTTAAACAACAACGATGACGTCAACAATTTCTGAACGAAAATAAAATGCTGTTGTTGTCAAGATTTTCTCAACGAAAATTTTGCCAGTAAACTAACCAAAAGTGTAGGTGTCAACATTTCTCGACAATAACTTTGTTCTCAATATTTTCACAGTAAAATTTCGTTGTCAACATATTCCAAATAAACATATTGCCAGTAAAATTTTGTGGTCATCGTTTCCTTATGAAAACGTTGTTAATATTTGATAAACCAAAAATTTTGTAAATATTTTCTAAACCAACATTTTGTCGTCCACATTATCTAAACACAAACGTTATAGTGAACATTTATTAAACGAAAATGTGATTGCCAACATTTTCTGAATGTAAAATGTAGCTGTCAACAGTTTCTTTAAAGAAAATGTCGACATTTTCTAAACAAAAATGTCAAAATTTCTAAACAAAAATGTCGAAATTTTCTAAACAAAAATGTCAACATCTTCTTAAGAAAAATATCATCATTTTCTAAAAAAAATGTCAATATTTTCTAAACAAACATGTTAATATTTTCTCAACGAAAATGTGGTTGGCAACAGTTACTCAACTAAATTGAGGTTGTCAATATTTCCTAATGAAAATGTTGTTGTCAACATTTTCCAAACAATATATGTATGTGACCTGGTCTACGCAAAGGGAGCTTACGTGCGAAAACTAGTTTTCTGTGAAAAAGCTGTTAAAAGTAAGCAACTCGTATCGTCAGTTTCTCATTATCTCGTTAATTGTTCTCCGCGCCGGACGTCCAGTAAGTGTTGTTGTTGGTCCAGTAAGTATATATATAATCATATATATATATAATATATATATATATATATATAATAAGTATAATCATGTCTTTATAGCTTATAATTCAATGTATTTTGTTCATTACCAATAAATTATATTTTGTCGTATTTTTACTCTTCTTTCTCTACATTTTTAGTACACTTCTAAGCAAGTTAGGATTTTCTGCTTTTCACCACGTGAAAAAGCATCTCATCTTCCATCCGAATCAACCAAAAAGTGAAAATTGATTTTTTGACACCTAAGCCCCCTTTCCGTAGACCAGGTCACATATATTAATTAAACATGTTGTCGCTAACTTTCTCAAATCGAAAATGTTATGTTGTGTTGCTAAACTAACAAGTTGCTAGAAGGTGTTGTTGTCCACATTTGCTAAACAAAAATGTTGTCAACATTTACACGATAGCTTAAATATAAATTATAGTTTTTGTGACTTGAATATGTTTATTTTCTAAAGAAAATATTTAGTTTTCTATTAAATAAAGGGCATTTTTGAATAGAATAGAGTTTAGAATTTTTGTCAAAAAAATTATCATAATTCACATAATTTTCTAGTTCCTTTAAAAAACGCTTTAGTCGTTAGAAAAAACTCTTTATTTCCTGAAAAATATTTAATTTTGTATAGAAAAAATTTCACCCTTTGAAGAGATAATTTTGTTATAAACATTTTGTAGACAAAAATGTTGCTGTCAAAACTATTAAAACGAAAATTTTGCTGTAACCATTTCTCGATGAGCTATTTTAGAGTGAACGGTTTTTGGACGAAAATGTGGTCAAATTTAATTGTAAATGAAAACGTTGTTGTGGGAATATAGTGTTGTCAAATTTGGTGATACAAATGCAAACATTTTTCTAAACGCAAATATTGTCCACAGTTTCTAAACGAATTTATTGTTACCAACAGTTTCTAAACGAACATATTGTTACCAACAGCTTCTAAACGAATATATTGTTATCAACATTTTGTAGACGAAAGTGTAATTTTTCGAAGAAGTTTGTGACAAATAAATGATAATATTTTGTCAACATTTACAATACAGTATCTAATGTTGTCCACATTATTTTATGTGTACAATTTGTTTGTCTTCCCAGAATGCTGCGCTGATAAATCAAGTCTAAACTTAAGTCTAGGTCAACTATTACGAAACACTCGAATGTTAATCTTCTATTCTAAAAAAATGTTTTCAATCTGGTTTGAAATCTTTCTAAAATTGGAAAATAACAAGAAACTGCCACAGATTACAACAATATGTTGCAATTGTAGAACCACATTCTAATGAAATCCTATTGTGGCGCATCATCTGTTGCGCGATTGTGCAACAATTGTATATGTTGCAACATATTGGCTATTACTCGTGTTTGATCTCCTTATTATGGTAACAATGTGGTTCTCTAACGCTATTCTTGGTCATTACCAAAGAGAATTGTGTTGAAGTCGTTGGTTATGTGTGGTTACCATTTGGCTGAGTTGTTGCTGGTAGTGGTGTGGTGGTGTTCCATAACAAATAAATCCAGTTTATGGTCATGAAAGTTGTCATACTATGGTCATGATTTTCATCAGGTTACATATCTGTGGATTGAATCGTTAAGTGGGTATTGTGGTTGTTTCTTCTTGCCTCCACTCCATATGGAAAGAAGACATGGCAATGACGGTGTATGGAAGACTATGTATCTCTTGTTGCATTATTGGTGGATTCCAATTTAGATGTTAGAGAAGGAAGCAACGTAGAGCATTCGACACATTTGTCCAGTTCGAAGACAATTGTCGATATGAATATTTGGAATGCAACATGTTTGATGAAACTTTGTGGATTCAAGTTTTGGAAGAGAAACTTTGTTGGTCACAAGTTAAAATGTTTCCTACTTAAAACATTTTTTTTTTACAAAAAGGAAAAAGAGGCAATTTTTCAAATGAAATTTCCTTAAGAAACCATTGATATATGAATAAAAACCAGGAATAGAAACAACAGCAACAAATACAATGAATTTAAAAAAACTAACTTGCTTCACGAGAATTCTAGCATTATATTAACGTCAGAAATCTCTGAAAAAGATGCTACTTAAACTAGGCAGAAACTAAACTGTCGCCCACCAACAAAATGTGGTTCAAGCAAATGCAGCGCATTGAAGGCGAATTATTATTTCTCGACAACAAGTGAAATGAAAATGTAGCTGTTAACATTTTAAAAAACAAAAATATTGTCTACATTTCTTAAACGCAGATGTTGTTATCAACATTTTTAACCGAAATATGTTCCGGTCAACTTTTTCCAAACACAAACGTTGTTAGCAATATTTCCTAATAGAAAAATTCCTCCGTCAACATTTTCTAAACGCTAATTTTGTTATCAACATTTACTAACCGAAACACGTCTCTGTCAACATTTTTTAAACAAAAATATTGTTGTCAACCGGATCTAAACTGTCGGCCCATCAACATGTGGTTGAAACATAGCGAAGCGCTGAACGGTGTTATATCTTCCTCTCTTGCTTACCACGAAGCTGTGAAGTATGGACAATTTTTATTTATCGACTCCAGTGAAACAAAATTGTTGTCAACATTATCTAAAACAAAATGTTGTCACCATTTTCTAAACGCAAATGCCGCTATCAACATTTTCTAACCGAAGTGTTTTACTTAAAAAATTTTCAAACGGTGTCAATATTTTAAACGTAAATATTGTTGCCAAATTCTCGAAACGCAAATGTTGTTGCCAACATTTTGTAAATGCAAATGTTGTTGTTCATATTTTTTCAATGCAAATGTTGTCAACCTCTTCTAACCCACAATTGTTTTTGTTAACATTTTCAAAACGAAAATGCTACTGTTAAAAAATTTTTAAACGACAATATTATTGCCAACATTCTTTAAACGCAAATGTTGTCAGCATTGTCTAAATGAAAATGTTGTTGTCAACATTTTCTAAACACAAATGTTGTTGTCAACATATTCTAAACAAAAATGTTGTTGTCAACATTTTCTATAAGAAATTGTTGTTGTCAACATATACTAAAAACAAATGTTGTTATCAACAATTAATAACCAAAAGGTGTTTTTATTAACATTTCCAAACGAAAAAGCCGCTGTCAACATTTTTTGAACGAAAATATTATTGTTAACATTAAGCGTGTTTTGGTTACACCGCTTGCTTATATATTCGCTTGTTTTATATGAAGCACTTAGCGAAGACTTAGCGAAGCGATTCATTTGAAAAAAAGTTTGAAAAAAAAATTTGACATCTTTTACCGTTTTCAACCATTTTTCATATTTTTGAATAAAATGAGTTATCGCTAAATAGCCGTTTTCTTTGCAAGTTTGCAAGCAAGTTAGTAAGCTTGCTTGTAACCAAAACACAACTATTGTCTAAACGCAAATGTTGCTGCCAACATTTGCTAAACTGAAATGTTGTTAGCAACATTTCCTAACCGAGAAGTATTTTTTTGTCAACATTTTCTAAAATCCCACCCGCGGCATTTACATTTTGTTCACTACCGGAGAAAACATGATCTCTTAGGCTAAAGAAAATTACAACTTTGAAAATAACGAGGATCTAAAACAACTTAATTTGAAAAAGTTGTTGTTAAGCGTCAGCCCAGCAAGCTTGTTATTCAAGCACAAGAAAGCGTTAAACGTTATTGTTGTTTCCTCTCTCGCTTACGTAGAAGCAGTGAAGTAAGGCGGATTCTTATTTATTGACTTCAAGTGAACCTAAAAGAAAATTTAAGTCATAATAATCTTTGCAAAGGAATCGAGAAAATGAAAAACCTGTGTGCCAACTGTGCTATACCGTTTACAACTGTTTATGCTTTGTGTAGTCTTCTTTAACATTCATTTCTCAATAGATTCATCGTTACTTTATTAGATGACCATGACTGAAAACTAAGAAATTTGGTCAGTGTGAGGCAATAACCCTCGCTTCCGTGTATAAGAATCATACACTATAACCAGTACACCACCGATGATCATGGCTCCTAAACTTTGTTCATACGCCCATTCATTATTTGCGAGATATCAGCCTCGGTAAGGTTTTTTAACATATTAATGGGAGCCGTCGGTGGTGCAATGGTAGTGTGCACGGCTCTTGTGCATGAGGACGCCGGTTCGATCCCTACTCTGACCACCTTAAAATTCCTTTCGACGACGGTCACCTCGCTTAGTGACGGCGACACTATCGAGTATTTAGCCATGAAAAAGCTTCTCAAAATACCGTTCGGAACCGGTGTAAAACTGTAGGTCCCAATCAGTGAGCGTAAAACTAGAACGCGCACAGCTCACTGGTTGTGAGAAGCTCTCCCTAATCCCCTCGTGGGATATAACGGGAAACCATTTATTTATTTTTTAATATGAGCCACTATACCTTATTTTATTACACGTTGGTAAGCGAGAGCGAAAATATCAGCAGCGCCTAGGTAATCTAGATCAAATACTACTGCTTACAACACCACTGGAAAGTGTTGCGGTCATCATTAAACTCAAAGTCGGGACTTAATCAGAACCTACAGTTTTACACCAATTCCAAACGGTCACGAGCAATACCTCTAAGTTTCGTCGAGACTAGGTAAGGTGATAGTCACCGAAGAAAAATATATGAGAATAAGTATTAAGAGAATAAACGAGATTTTGTCAAACCGATCATTAGTATATCACAGAGTATAGGCTTTTCGTCCGAACTTTCATGTAGGATAGGGCCCGGTACTCGCATAAGGTGGCAGCCCTATAAGGTTCAACCATATAAGAGTCCGAACACAACCAGATACGCTGCAGACGACGACGAAAAAATCCCCAGTGTCTAAACGAAATGGGAGAGAGAGCGTCTGGCGATTCCAGTTGATTTTTGCTCCCTTTTCTGGAATTGGTTTGAAAGTTTGGAAACATAATATTATTGATGTGCAGGGTTTAAATTGTTTTTACTGCTTTTAACAATTTTTTATTCACTTTAATTGTATTGTAGTTAACAATAAATCATTTTCAACCCTTTTCTGTCATTTTTTTTTGTATTCACATGGATATGTTGGTTGCTCTTATGATTTTTGTGAAAATGTGGCAACTCCATTCTCTCAATTGAGAGGATTCGTGAGAGCGACGCTATGAAAAGATTCTATTCTAGTGGCGAGTCGTCACCCACGGGGGATTTTCGTGGCGATTTTTCCCTGCCACAAGAAACCTATGTAAAAAAACGTCGTCGTCCGTAGCGTGTTTGATTATGTTTGGACTCTAAGGCGGATATCAAATTACTTAGTCATCTCATTAGGAGATGTAACTGGTAGTAGGGGTAGTTCTTGAAGTCAGTAATACAGACTGCCGGGATTCTATAGTAACTTGACTGACAGAATAGATGTTTATACCCCAGACGCTGATGACGTTTCGTCCCAGCCTGAGTTTTGATGAACCAGAATATTTGATTATTCCAGTAACTGATTCATCAAAATTGTAATTAATCGATTAATCGCACATCCCAAATTTTAACAGAAAATAGATTTGTCAAAATATATGTGAAATTTTTTGCTCTGTGCAACAGCGGTTTTAGGACCCCAACCAATCCAAAAAATTATGGAAGTACTTGGACGTGGTATCACAAAAACCCGCTCGGTTTTACCCCCCTTTTTTTACAGGCCGCATAATATTTTGGAGATGGGCCAGGGACCTATTTATGATTTTACTTCAATAAATCCTAAACAGTTTGAAATATTGTGATACAACCTTTGCCAATATTGTTGCTTTTTCCCCATTTCAGAACTCCCTCCAACATATTTGTAAGATAAAGTACACTGTTACTCGATTATTCCACGAAACGTCATGAAAAGTTGCACTTATTGTATATGTTTTGACATTTCTTGCCTAACGGTAAATAAATTTCGATAGCTGTTTTCAAAAGAATTGTAGCTTATATTTACATATATTGACAACTTTTCTAAAAACACTAAACAACAAAAATTCTAGTTAGAGCTACATAATTGGTGTAGAATTTTGGCATTTTACCATTTTCTTTAAATATTCAGCTATCTGTATCTAATTTTAGAGAAATTCAGCCTTATTACGAATGTCGTTCTCGTATTTCGACTACGACAGTTTTGTAAACGATTAAAGATAACACGTCAACTTTGTCTTTAATCTTTTACAAAACTGTCGTTGTCGAAATACGAGAACGACATTCGTAATAAGGCTGATTACAAATTGATATCTTCTACAAAGTTGTACTAATTATAATTAATATCCTTAACAATATTGTCAAATACACTAATGAACAAATCTGACATTTAGAGTTCCAAAATAAATGTATCAATTCAGAAATTTGAAATTTTTTGCTTCTAATTTCTAAACTATAAACACAGGAATGTAAAAAATTTTTAGGTATAGGGGCAAAACCGATCGGGGTTTTGTGGTACCACATCCAAGTTCTTTCATAATATTTTGGTTTGGTTGTGGACCTACACAAAAACCTTTTATTTGTTGCACAGTTGTATCCATCATTATAATCAATTTCCATATATTCATATATCATTTGCTGTATTTCGTTCCTCGTAAACGAATTTATTTATTTATCACAAAGGAAGTGATATGTTTGCTTCAACAAATATTTGTTTACCACAATTATATTCCCCAAAACGAACTTCATTTATTTGAGTTTACGTTTGAGCGTAACGAATTTGTTCTTTGCGTGTAGAGAACAACAGACTGTTATAATGTAGGGATTATAAATTTGGATTGGTTTCTTATTAAACCAAAATCCATTGAATGATGTACGGATGGAGGAAAGCCAATACCAAATTACAGTCATTGAGTCATTCGTTATTAATTAGATTAGGTCTTTATCACAAATTTCAAGTTATTTTTAACATCACCACTGGATGTGATCATAAACCACAGTGTGTACACAGTTTCTAACTAAGCACAAATATATTCTCATAGACTTTTTAGCCATTTCCTTAGAGCAGAACACTGTTATTCCATTGGAAATACTTTGACTTAATGTGGTTTTCGCATATCTCCACACAGCTTCAACATTACTATTCCATTTCCTCCACTGGCCAAGTCTCTCTATCATTTCATACCAATGTTATTCTATTAATACTAGGAAAAGCTATAAATCAATGAAATTAAATTATAAAATAATTTTTAATTTCAAGTGGTCACATTGATGGTCACATTGACCCCACTGCAGTCCAGTAATCACATCAGGTGTAACAATTTAATCACGTTTTATCGGTTATATAACGGATTCTTGTGAGATTTTTCTCAGATAGTGATCTAAACATTCACATGTATCTTGAATTCTATTCCACAGAAAAAGATCGCCATCAAGTGGATTTAATGTTCATTGATGTTGAAAATCTTAACACTTTAAGTGGAGATACTAATGTCATGAGATGAGAAGATTTACAGTGGGTACAATAAAGAATGACTGGTGACAAAGCAATATTTTGGTGAAAATAATACCGACAATTTTTTATTAGTGTTGTCATAAGATTTCTATGGAAAAAGTTCACTTAAGAGACTTTTTGAAACAAATTATCACTAACGATTATTGTATTTTTTATATATTTTTGATAGAAAAAGTGTCTGAAATGGTAACAATTTCTTAATAGGAAAAAATGTCTCTGGTGTGAATTTTCTATAAGAAAGGCATATTTTGTCAAAATTCGTTAACATTTGTCTGTTTTAATAGAAAAAAACATTTTTCGTGAATATTTTCTATATACAGATTTTATTAACAATATTTTTTCTATGGAAAATATTCACCCTTTTTAGTATTTTTCACAGACTCTTTAATAGAAACGTTATTTGTCATATTTTGTCAAAATTTGTGAACATTGTCTGTTTTAATAGAAAAAAACATTTTTCGTGAATATTTTCTATAGAAAGATTTTATTAACAATATTTTTTCTATGGAAAATATTCACCATTTTTTGTATTTTTCACAGACGCTTTAATAGACAGCGTTATTTTCTGCATAAAAAGTTACATTAACCGAAGATTATCTATAGAAAATGATAACCAGAAAAAAAGTTAATGTAAAAAGACTCTTGAGATACAATTTATTTCTATAGCAAACATTTTTCTACTAAACTTACGCTAGATTGTAATTTCCATAAAAAATAAATTATATTCTATAGAAAACGTCTATTGGCATAATATTGTGAGAAGCTCTCTCCAGTCCCTTAAAGGTTTGTAATGGGAAATATTTAATTATTTTACATTGAGAATAATTTGAAAGAAAACATTATTTTAAAGAATTGTTGTTAATAGAATATTTTTGTTATGAGAACACGAACATATATTTTTTAATACAAAAAAAAAATCCATCAAAATAATCAATTTCACTTCTTGTAAAAACTATTTCCTATTAAAAATAATTTTTAATAGAAAGTAATGATTATGACTGAATAACAAAAAAAAATATTCAAACAAAAAACACAATTTTTAGTTTAGAAAATTCAATTTCAGCACAGAAAATTTCCTTAATAAAAAAGCGAATCTATTGAAAATTATAGAAATAAATGGTTTTGATTTTGATGTTGATTTTTTTAGAAAAAGAACATTTAGTGAACATTTTCTACAATAAAACAATTTCTATAACAATAAAAAATCCTTAACAGAAAAACGCATAGTGAAAATATGATTTTAAATAAAAAATATCCTATAGATATCTCGTTTAAAAAATCATATTGTACAGAGATAGAACTTTCTTCTCTAAACAAGTAATTTCTATTGACAAAATATTTTCAATAAAAAAATTATTGTGAAAGATTTTATAGGCACGGGTAGGGCAATCTATCAAAGTAAACACATGCAAACAACCCACAGCGTTAGCATCACATACGTGGTTGTTGTTCAAAAATAGTCGCTGCCTGAAAATAAGTATGTTGGTATTGATGTAGCGGCAGGGAACAAACAAGCAGATCGTCGTCGCCAAAAAGTATTGAATAGTATAGAGAACTCATGGAACGAATTGTATGACTCAAAAGTACTGACGACATCTGGCGAATGATTCAAAACGTGTTACTCTCTTTTTTGTCATAACTTGGTCCATTGGTCCATTGATGTGAAACATTGATAACTTTTGAAACATTTATGCTTTTTGTATGGTTTTATGTAATAACATTGTCGAAATGGTGCATTTATATTGAAATATTCTATAAAGAGAATAAGACTACTCTCTACATGAGAGTGGAAAAAAGAGTGCAATAAGTTCTCTATACTATTCAATACTTTTTGTCGTCGCTCTGTTTATGACAAAACAAAACAATTATTTCAGTGAGCTTAATATTGCTTTATTTATTTAAACAATATTACATCTAATGTTAAAGCAGATGTAAGAAAAAAGAAAGTGCAATAGCACAAGAGCCTTCAGCACAAAAACTATTCTTTTTTTATTTTCCAATGTAACAATTACTAATGTGTTCATAGAAATCGAACAGGTACCGTGTAACAAAAAGGTGCTAACACATCGCCCGTGAGTTCGAATACTCATTGATTTTTTTTTGTATAAAACTTACAGCGTCTGGCAATTTTCATGTTCAGTAGAGACCTTTTTTTTTAAAGGAAAAGCGCGGTTAGACAACGTTTTCTATAGAAATGTGTTCTGTACAAAGTGCTCTTAAGGTACATTTTCTTTAAAACACAATCTTTATACAAACTTATCCTTGAGATAGAATTTTCTATAAAAAACTTTAGTTAAGAAATTATTCCTATAATAATCTTCAATAAGAAATTTGCGAACACTTAACATTTTCTATAAGGCATTTTTGCCAACACAATATTTTCTATAATAAATAACTGTCCACACTTTACAAGCAATTTTGTGTCGACACAATATTTTCTGTTTGCATTTTTGTTTCGTCTCGATTTTTTGTATAAGAAATTGTATGTGTCGACATAGGATTTTCTAAAAGAAATGTTGTGTGCCAAACAATATTTTCTGTAAGAAATTTTTGTCAACTCTTTATTTTCTATAAGAAACTTTGTGTTGACACAAAAGTTTATATTTTCTATAAGAAATATTGTGTGCCAAACAATATTTTCTATAAGAAATTTTTGTCAACTCTTTATTTTCTATAAGAAACTATGTGTTGACACAATATTTTCTACAAGAAATTATTTATCTCGAAACAGTATTTCCTGTAGGAAATTTTGAGTGCCCACACAATATTCCCTATAAGAAATTTCTGTCGACACATTATTTTCTATAAGACATTTTGTTTCGACACAATGTCTTTTAAAAAGTTGTTATTTCTTATACTTATATGTACGAGACGGATCAGTAAGTCCGTGACTTTTCGAACTTCCCTCATAGTTATATGAAATACAACACTGCTCCCATCAAGTACCACCTGTTAATAGACTACTGTCAAATTTTGAGCAAGTTCCGTCATTTACTTTGCGTTTAACAGCTGTTCAAAATATACAACCTCGTGCATTTTTTTTAAAAATGGAAAAAAGTTAATTTCATTAAACATTATTTTTTCCGAAAAAAACCGTCAATCAAACCAAGGAAAAGCTCGATAAATACTATGGGGACTCTGCACCATCGATTTCAATGGTAAAAAAGTGGTTTACTGACTTTCGTTGTGGTCGCACAAGGACAAATGACGCTGAACTTTCTGGACGTCCAATACACCCGAAAAAGTCGAAAAAATCCACTATATGATGTTGGCCGATCGAAGATTAAAAGTGCGTGAGATTACTGATGCCATAGACATTTCATATGGCAGTGTGGTTTCGATTTTAAATGATCAGTTGGGTTTAAGAAAGATGTCTGCAAGGTGGGTGCCGCGTTTGCTCTCAATTGACCATAAACGTAATCGTGTGACAACTTCAAAGTACTGTTTGGAGTTGTTTAATTGGGCTACGAATTGGTACCTCATCCGACATATTCTTCGGGTTTAGCCACGAGTGACTATTTCCTATTTCCAAACCTAACGAAATGGCTCGGTGGAAAGAGATTTAGCTCCAACGATGAAATTATTGCTCAAACAAATGCCTATTTTATGGACCTCGAAGAATCCTATTTTTTGGAAGGGATGCAAAAATTGGAGAAACGTTGTACTAAGTGTATTGAGCTAAAAGGAGATTGTGTTGAAAAATAATTTTTTTTTGCATAAAAAAACTGTTTCATTCAAAAAGTCACGGACTTATTGATCCGCCCTCGTACGTTTTCTATAGGAAATGTTGTGTGTCGACACAATACTTTCTATAAGAAATTCTAATTCGTAACATTTTCCGTAAGAAATTTTGTGTGTCGACATAATAGGTGGTGTAATGGTAGTGTGCGCGGGTCTTGTACATTCGAACGTGGGATCGATTCTTGCTCTGATCACCTTACATTTCTTTCGACGGCGGTCAACTCGATTAGTGACGGCGACACTATCGAGTATTTAGCCATGAAAAAGCTTATCAAAATACCGTTCGGTACCGGTGTTAAACTGTAGGTTCCAATCAGTGAGTATAAAAATAGAAAGCGCACAGTTTTCTGGTTGTGGGAAGCTCTTTCCAATCCCTTAAAGGGATGTATTTGGAAACCATTTTTTTAGAAGTAGCTGTCACAATTGACACACTTAGTCTAATGAGGGTGGATGTGATACCACTGTACGTCATATTCCGTTTCCATCATGACGTATGGTTAAGATATGCTCAAACCATATGATACCTCATCCCGATATTCCAGGATGTAGCCCCATAAAATACGTAGTACATTAGTCCCTGGCAAACCAATTAGTACTCCGGAGAAAGGTCATAAGACCATTAATCTTAAACTTTTTAAATGTCTGTTAAACCCAACACGAAGTAAGATCCTAGATATTTTCTCCTACTCATACAAAAGGACGGGCAATAGCATATGAGATGTTCGGCGCTTTCGTCCTTCATCTTCATCCCCATAGCTTCTGCCGTAATCATGAGCTAAGTGTAGGCGCGTGCACGCTGAAAAATCGGTAATTTTTGTTGGGTGGATGCAAACATAGTATACTTCTGTCCAAACACATTGTGTTTCCTATTCAATATTATATGTTGGAGACACAATGTTTAACACGATATAAAATATGTTTCTGTGACCCAAATGTTGATTTCTTTGTTGACAACGCGTAAAAATAAAAGCGTGACAGACAACAAACGAACAAAGTGCTTGCAAACATATACATGGTTCCTGCGTGTGTCTGCATAGTAAAAAGTGATTTGTGATCACAGTTACTAGCATAGATATATCTTGTCTGGGAATAAATATAAGGTTTAGCGCCCGATTTCGGCCATACTTGTCTGGTGATCCTGCAATTTGTGTCACGAGATCATCTATCATTCAAATGTCTGACAGCTTCGCTTTTAAGCTGGAGTTCGCAAGTAGAAAGGGGCATACCCACATGTTCCATGTTCAGTGGAATAAGTAAGGTAGTGCCTAGTCTTGCTAGCTCATTTGCTCTATCGTTCTCTAGAACATTTCTGTAGCCCGACACCCATATAAGGAGGATATCGAACTGCGTGGCCATCTTATTTAGATATGATTGGCAGTTGGGGGCAGTTCTTCAAGTCTGGAATACAGATTGCAGGAATTTTACAGCAGCCTGACAGTCAGAATCGCTGTACACGCTGAATTTTTGTTGTTTTTGTTGTTTGGATGCAAATACAACGTGTTTGTAGCTATTCGCAAATATAGTATACTTGTGTCCAAATATATTGTGTTTGCTATTCAGTATATCATGTTTGGAACACAGTGATTAATAGGTAATAATATATGTATTTGTGTCCCAAATGAGGTTTTGTTTGTTGAAAACTGCAGAAAATACTGATGTCTGTCATAATAAAGAAACAAAAAGCATCAGATCTTCAATTCCTGGAAACAATGCTTGCAAACATGTACATGGTTCCTGCAATATGTTGCTGGGGCCGTTATTTTTCAGCGTGTAGATACCCCAGGCGTTGATGACGTTTCGCCCCAGCCAAACTGCAACTTCTCCGATTGCCATGACTTCTGCGTGAAAGACACTACAATGGTCTGGTAGACTTTGCGACCCTCCCAGTCCCGTCTGTCCGGGATATGATTGGAGATGTTACTCTCAAAGATTGAACTATGTATCATGTAGTCGTCTTTTACTGTGAATAGCTGCATATTCTTCAAAATTGACCCATGACCATATGGGCATCCTTTGCGAGGAGTGTTCGAGGCGGATTGACGAATCGCAGAAATTAATTCGAAAAATAATCGCCCCAGCAATATTTTGCAGGAAAAAGGAACATGTTTGCAAGCATTGTTTTCACGAAATGAAGATATGCTACCTTGTTGTCTCTTTGTTATCTGTCGCGCTTTTGTTTTTAGCGGTTTTCAATAAAAAAATCTACATTTGGTTCTAAAAAATATAAATTATGCCCTATTAATCATTGTGTCTCAAACATGTTATATTGAATAGCAAACACAATGTGTTTGAGCACAAGTATAGTATATTTGCGACAAGCTCCAAACACGTTATATTTGCATCCAAACAACAAAACACGACAGATTTTTCAGCGTGCAACAAATATTGTGGTAATAGGTGTAGTATAACCCACTGAACCCTCGGTAGGGGTTGTGAGAAATGAACCCGTGATACACACCATTGCCATTCTCTGGACTTTTGTCAACAAACTTAGGTAACTTGAGTATCCCAGCACAACAATGCCGTAAAGTAATATCGGGTGGACAACAGCTGTATTCTCGGGGATAGACCCCAACGTCCTCCGATGACCATTTTTCACGAATATAGGGCCGGCCACTGTGGCTGGACTGACCCTATCCATAGTGTTTGACTTGAAAACAAGCTTCTGTAGAGAAACACCTAGATATCTTCCACTAACCTTTAGAGAAATTCCTCTACCGCATAGAGACAAGGAATGTATACACGGAACCTTCTGCTTCCTGGTAAAGAGTACTCGCTGAAAAATCTGTCTTTTTTGATGTTTGGTTGCAAATATAACGTGTTTGCAGTTTGTCGCAAATATACTATACTACTTATATGGGGGCAGACGCTCTCTGTAGCTTTTTTTGACCATTTGATCCGTGATGATTGGTGTTTGATGTACTACATTGTCATATTGTCATCGTTCCCTAGTGGGTTCAGCCAGCGGGTTTCGATGACACAGCTGATAGACCTCCTAGCTGCAAATTCGATACAGGATAGGATTTCAAAGAGAACGAGCGATAGGCGAATTGAAAAAACTGAAGTTAAAATTGATTTTATTGGAACCTATGACTTTCAAAATAATTTTATTTGCAATAAATTGGTTTTGATTTGAACGAACACAACAATATTGTTTAATTTTTATTTGTATTATACGGCATTTACACCAAACAAGATTAACACATTTTGAAGGTTAACTCCGTTAACCCGCACTAACCTAGAAGATTACTCATACAATTTTAATTTGTAGAAACTGAAGTTTAATTTTTAACCTCATTTTAAACTGGTGTACCTTTTGATGCAACACTGTTAGTTACTAAAAAAATGCAACAATAATAAACACATACATAAAGCAACTATAGTATAGAGAAGAAAATTTACTCAAGGAGTGGAATGCCGACATAGAAAACGAGTGAAGCGTGTCGTTTCTCTGCCCTCTCTCTTCGTTGAATATTTCAATAAACGAACAGTTTTCCGATGATGTTATTGTGTCTAACTAGAGGAATTCCAACCATATTTAAATAAAATTACATAAAGCATGTAAAAAGTATGAAATAATTAAGTTATGACGCGGAAAAGAAATGCGTTTGAGTGAATCGCGTCGTTCCAAAAACGATGTACAAGTAGACAGTCAAAATTTCTCTTCACTCAAATGCCCACAAACATCTCTCTTACTCTCTTCATTGAATATTTCAAAACACGAGCAGCTTTTTGATAGTGTTATTGTATATAACTATACAAATTCCAACCATGTTGAAGTAAAATTACATAAACTATGCAAAAAGTATGAAATAAGCAAGATATGACGCGAGAGAGAAATGCGTTTGAGTGAACTCCTAGCACTTTTTGGTTCTCTTTTACCAGGCTTGCCAAGTTGCGCACATCTTCTGGTCGTCTAATTCTAAATCGTCTTTAGTCGTTCTCTTCTACTAGGGTTGCCAAATTGCGCCGGTTTTTCTTCTCTACTTGTACATCCTTTTTGAAACATACAAAGAACATCAACTGTTTGACAGACCGAAGCCGATCGAAAATTTTCCGACGCGTCACCGCCACCAACACTTTTTTAAAGCTCACGCCGCCGCCGAAATATATATGTCTCTTATTGGTTTAATCTGTGAGCCGATTTTATCGACTGGCCCGCTTTGACCCACTGATCCAATCTTAAAGGTTTAGTTATTTCAAAAACATCCCAAATTTGTACAAAACTGGCAAAACCAATAGCCACCAACTTAATTTTTCTGTTGTGCCGCCGTCTTCGATAATTTTGTCTCGGCGTGGAGTTTGTTTAAGCACGGAGTTGCCACCTGAAATGTCAAATTAATTTCAAATTAAGTGGTGTAAACGGCAAAGATAAACGTTATCGTTAACCTGGCCGCGATAAACCGCGGTGCAAATGCGTTATTACGTCCAAATTCTGGCAAAAAAAATATCGAAAAAAAAAGAATCAAAACTGTCGTTAGCCCAGTGACTTTCAACGACAATTTAGTGGAACTGAAATACACATGCACCCTCTTTATATCTTTCTCTATGGGTTCAGCGATCCCATTCGGAAAGTGTACACTAAATTTTATAAATAACATTTAATTATTTTATCTATTATTATTTTAAGCACAAAAATTGCCTCATCTTTCTGAGTTGTGGTCGAGCCTGAAATACATTAATGCGGGTTACAACAACAAAAAACCGCTTAAAATCCATATTACAGTACAAAAACACACATGTGTAGAAAAACAAACCGCTTAAGCTCTCATTCCTTTTGCATTAGCGTTTTCTTTCCTTCTTCTATCTCAAATCAATGTTGAAATATTACATCAACGACACAACATCATGAAAGATGGATGGGACATGTAATGGAGTGGCATTTTAAAATGATCTAAGTGCATTAAGTAGACTCCACCAAGCCACCAACCATATCAACCTGTTCCCAAGTTGATCTCAAAAAAAAAATGCCAGGTCAGGTTTTCCGTGGAATGGCTTTATGCCATTTTGTATGTGTTTGTGTTAATTTGTAATAATATACATAGAAATAATAAAAACGCGATTTGTCTGAATTTTCCTACACTGATTTGCGAAATTCATTCGTGCAAATGGATGATAAAAAAAGAAAACAACAACAAAAACAAAACACAAATATGTGGCATAAAGTGGAATTACGCCGGAGATGCTATGATGGTGTTATAATGTTGCATGCCGTTCGTTTGATTTGATTGACCATTGTGACAAATATGGGTTAAACTGTAACAACAACGGCAGTCACAGCCGCAATCGCAATTGCAATCGCTGCCGCAGCCTCAGCACACAAAGCGGTAATAGTAATGACGATAATTGCTGCAATAGTCACAGATATCAGCAGCCACAACCACCAGCAGCAGCAACATCTCTAACAACAACCTGGGGTAACAACAATTGCTGTTATTGCTGCCACTACTTCTTGCCGCTTGTATCTGGTTGTTTTTTGGTGAAATATTTTTGTCACACACTGCAATCGGAACGGATTGTATGATAGGGAGTAGGGGGGAATGTTGCACCCGTCGTTTCGTGTTGTGGTGTAAAACAGCGGAAATACATTTTATGTGTCCATAAACAAAAATAATTTTCCAGTTTTTTGTAATATTTTTTTTTTATTTATTAACTTTTAGCTTAAATGCTGTAAATGAAATATGATTTCATGTCGGCTCTTTGTTAAAAATTGACCTGTTTGCCGGTCCGATTGCCAAACAGTTGGGAAATATTGAATGAAATTCTAGTTTAAATTTCATGAATGAGCGGAAGTGAATGAAAGGAAATCTGATATATTAAGTGTGAGTGGATAGTGTATTGATTGATATTTCAAGAGGATCACAAATCAGCTCATCAGCATATGATGGAAAAACTGTTAGGATTATCGCCAACGGAACAGAGAACCAAACGCAATCTACAGAAAATTTGCAAAGAATACGATATCCGTGGCCCCTCATTTCGATAACTTTTTTTTAGATGCATGTATCGAATGTATCGATAACTTGCTTAGTTACCTAGATATTGAGGGTTAAAGTTTTAAAAAATCTATAACTTTTTTTCAACGTTTTACTTAAAAAGATAACTTTTTCTGTAGAACTTTTATTTATTTTATTATTCAGAAAATTTAAATAAAATTTATCGATAGCTGTAATAGTTATCGAGATATTGTCAAGAGTACGATTTCCGTGGCCCTCACTTCAATAAATTTTATTTTTGTAACATCCGAAAGAAAGCCGAAGAAATTAAATAAAAGTTATCGATAACTCGCTTAGTTATCGAAATATTGATGGTTAAAGTTTTAACAAATCGATAACTTTGTTTCACCGTTTTGTCAAAAAGATCATTTTTTTTGTAGAACTTTCAAAATTATTCGGAAAATTGAAATAAAATTTATCGATAACTGTAGTAGTTATCGAGATATTTAATATCGGACCGGTAAACTTTGTGATTTGGCAAGAAATACTGAAATTGAAAAATTTTGAAATTAAACGCAGGGATCTTTGCATTATATGTCAAGTTTATGGAGTTGCAGATTATTATTTATTTTTATTATTATTTAAAAAAAGAATTTTTGTCTTTTTGCTCATTGGTTCCATAGACTAATACATACATAGATACTTTTATTCTCTCAATAAATTAAACGTCATAGGTACGGTGGAAAGTAAACATTGGATGGTGGAAAACATGGGTTCTATAATACCAGATAGAGGCAATAGTAAACAACGTTCAACAAAGGAACAACAACAGAATTTCGTGTTTTTGTGGCAAACTAATTGTGTTAAATATTTACAATACAAAAGTATACCAAGTATAAAAGTCAACAAAAAAGTGCAAAATACATTTGAAATTTTTAGTTCAAAACCAAAACGACATGAAAAAGTTAAGTGAACATATTTTGTAACTCCACCTGGTGTAAGTTAATTTTAAATTTAATTTCTCTCATTTCCACAAACCTACGACGAAGAGTGTGAAATGAAACGTCAGATGAAAGAATAAATGTATCTATGTATGTATTCGTCTATGATTGGTTCCTCGTAATAGAAAGCGCCGCAGGCGAAAAATTATTTTAAAAAATCGCACGATTTTTTTTAAAATAATTTTTCATTGTTTTTTGATCATTGGTTCACTGTAATAGAAAGCGCCGTAGGCGAAAAATTAATTTTTAATTTTTTGTCCTTTTGTTCATTGGATTGGTAAAAAAAAACAAGTAAAATTGTTGAAAGTAATACATATAATAAAACGTTACAGCTACAGATATCTCGATAACTAAAGAAGTTATCGATAACTTTTATTTAAAATTTGGGCTTATTTTGAGAAGTTGTCCCACTCTGGTTGAGTAAAAAAGGTATTAATTTTTTTAAACTTTAACCCACGATATTTCGATAACTAACCGAGTTATCAAAAAATTTTATTTAACTTTTTCACTTATTTTAGGGCCTAAAACATTGTCGGATCGAGGGACCACGGATATCATACTCTCCCCGAAAATTTAATAGGTAAACTGCTGCTGTACAACTGTCTCACAGAGGGAATTATGTACGGAAGACTCACTCCCACATAGAAGGCGAGCGAAGAATCCACTGCTATATTAAGAGTGTTTTTTTACCCCGCTAAAGATAATTATAGATTAATTTGTACGGGACAGCTAAGCGATATTAAGTGGCATTTCAATTTCCCACTTAAATTCCGACTTCAACAATGACAATGTTGCCACATGTTAAATTTCAAGAAATGGCAGCAAAAAGTTATCTTAGATAAATTTTGTTATCATTTCATGCGAATGTAAATGTTATCAAGAAGAGACTCAAAAGCAGAAATTTGCAAATTGGCTTCCACATTTTAAGTTCATTACAATTATGTTGTTTAATGGAACACTACGTATACTTTACACATATCTAAGTTTGAAGGATGGAGAAAACAAAATTGGAACCAAATTGTTCACAACAACGCTCGGTAAATGTTATATTTATTGATCATGGTAGAATTATCTACCAGGTGTAGTCGTTTAAACAATTATAGCCAACAATTATAAGAGTTATATCCACTTTTTTATTTTAGCGATTTTTTTGTCGAGATTTTCTTCCATACGAATTGGATCACTTTATGAACACCCCTTAGAAACTGTAAAAAATTGGTTATTTTTCGATTGGACGCTCCGTTTCCGAGATATAAACATGAGGGCGTTTTAGCGATTTTTTGTATGAAAAATTTTATTTTTAGCGATTTTTTTAAAAAAGAAAAGTGATGCCATATTGGAGACACCCATTGGTTAAAGCCTCCTGTGGTAAAATTTTTACCGAAACGGACGCACCGTTTTCGAGTTATAGCCACTTTTTTATTTTTAGCAATTTTTTTATTTTGGCGATTTTTCGAAAAAAAAAATCTTCCATACGAATTGGACCACTTTATGTAAACCCCTTAGAAACCCACAAAAATTGGTTATTTTCATTGGACGCTCCGTTTCCGAGATATAGACATTTTTTCTAATTGTTTCATATTATCGATAAAAAATGGGAATGAGTTACCCTGGGTAACCCATTGCCCATCGTCGTGGGTAGCTACCCATTATTTTCCCCATTTCCCTGAGGGTAATGGGAAATCGTGATGAGTAATTCCTCATTGTCGTGGGTAGCTACCCATTATTTTCCCCATTGCCCTGAGGGTAATGGGTAATCGTGATGGGTAATTCCCCATTTTCGTGTGTAGCTACCCATTATTTTCTGCATACCCTGCGGGTAATGGGTAAACGATCGCTACTCATTCCCCACGGCAATAATAATGGGTTACCCTGGGTAACCCAGGGTAACTCATTACCCACGAAATACGAACCCTGATTGTAAGGAATTGGCAGTCAAATGAAAATCAATAAGACATTGTCGCAAATTGTTATACGCGTAACCAGGCCCGTGCGCAAAAAATACTTTTTTTTACTTGTATTGCAAATTAATATTTGTATTTAGTTTTGGTAAAGTGGTTAAAACCACCCCCGAAAAAATTTCCTCCTCACGCCCTTGATAATAACGGAGGAAGTGCAAGGAGGAAATACTCCTTGGAAATATATAGACTCCGAAGCACCTTGCAAAATTAAAGGCCAGATGAACTGGATGGTATAGGCTCCAACCGACGACGTGTAAAAATGGAAGTCACAAAACCTTTCCAGACCAGAAAGGTAGTTTTCACTACTGATACAAAAAATCGGTCACTGAATTGCTGTTGCTACAACCGAACTGATGTTGTCCCGGCAGAACTTAATCCCAACATCTCAAATTCGGCTGAAGCAACCTCCAATAGGTTGTGCAACCTCGAATGCGGTAGTGATAACCTTTAGTTCGGATATATTCGGATAATTTGGTTGCGGATAATTCGGTTACTTTTCAGATCAGACGTAAATTCGGCGACCGAATTTTCGGTTGCTACAACCGAACTGATGTTGTCCCGGCAGAACATAGTTCCAACATCTCAAATTCGGCTGAAGCAACTTCCAATAGGTTGTGCAACCTCTAATGCGGTAGTGATAACCTCTAGTTCGGATATATTCGGATAATTTGGTATCAGCTAATTCGGTTACTTTTCCTATGGGCGTACTCAGATCATTCAGCCTCACCCACTAAATGTCTTCTACTCACATAAAACGCAGGGCAGGAGCATAGGAGATATTCAACGATCTTTTCCTCCTCTTCGTACGCACAGCTTCTTTAGTAGTCATAACCCGAGATTAAAATCTAGATGAGTGGCTGCCTATTAAACAGTGCCCAGTTGTCACAGGTCATAACTTGATCACACTTGCCTGGTGATCCTGCATTGTGTGCCCCCAGACCATCCATCATTAGCATATTATACTCACATACCCATACCCACATGGGGCATACCCACAAGCTCCATATCAACTGGAATAAGTAAAGTTGTTCTTAATCTCACCAGTTCATTCGCTCTATGGTTCCCAGGAAAGTACCCGAGTAAGATGAATACTGAACTGCTTGACCATATCAGTTATAGATAGGCGGCAGTTGTGGGCTGATCTTGAACTAAGGAATTTAGATCTAAGAGATTTTACGATGACGGATGACGGTGACGGTGATGACGTTTCATCCCAGCCACAGTGCAACTGCCATAACTTCTTTCATGAAAACACTACAATGGTCTACTAGTCTGTGTGTAAAGTCTATACCCATTTCTTTAGAATATACTCAAAATCCTAATTTGCCATCTAGTGTGGAGCCATCAGTGTAGAAGCATAAATAACTTCTACTATCTGCTATGCGTT
Organism: Phaonia tiefii; assembly: GCA_963931995.1. Lineage (NCBI taxonomy): Eukaryota > Metazoa > Arthropoda > Insecta > Diptera > Muscidae > Phaonia > Phaonia tiefii. The sequence goes on from OZ008371.1 coordinate 170,498,005, forward strand.
CTTTCCCTTGGTTCTCTCTAAGGCAGGAGTGGGTGTCTTCCACTTCTATTATGGATTGCCGCAGATCCCTTAAAAACGTTTCACGGCCATTGGGGCTGGTGATCCATAGCGAGGAATGGACTTTAGACGTTGCAACCATTTGAATTCCTAAGAAAAAGGTGAATGATAATCGTCAAACACTCCGTAGGGGTGGTGCTATTACTTTGCAACGTGATCACTCAAGATCCAGCAAAATACCATCCAGTTCTCAAAGCCAGAGAGGTAATGATACAAGTAAATCTGCCCCTTGAGGGGTTCACCTATTCAAATTTGAAGTTGAAGTGGAGTGGCCCACGGACGAAGTTATGGGTCTTTAACGTAAGTAGTTCATATATATGTATATCAAACTAATGATCCCCTGTCCAACAGATAGTGTGGATAGAGCAGATTTCATAGATCCTGGTAAGACGTTATTAAAGGCACCCTCTATATATCAACAAATGTGACAAGAGTGTAGTCCTGTGTTTTCTACGAGGTGTGTAGTGGGATTTCCCACGTTTACACGTGAACAGAGGCACCTATAGTCGTTCATAGATATGAGTCAATCATTATTTCCAATATCTTCAGAAAAAAAGATGAGAGAGAAGATTCATTCGTTCGGAATGGATATTACCTTCGATTCCCTTAGTCTACTCCCATAGAAAACAACCGAATTAACCGTAACCAAACTTATAGGTTGCCATTTCATCCCAATTAGAGGTTGTCATAACTGCATTAAAGGTTGTCCCAACCGCATTAGACGTTGCTACAACCGCTTTAGAGGTTGTCACAACCACATTAGAGGTTGTCACAACTGCATTAGAGGTTGTCACAACCGCTTTAGACGTTGCCACAACCGCATTAGAGGTTGCTACAATTGCATTAGAGGTTGCCACAACCGCATTAGACGTTGCCACAACCCCATTAGAGGTTGCTTCTAACGCATTAGAGGTTGTCACAACCGCATTAGACATTGTCACAACCCTATTAGACGTTGCCACAACCGCATTAGCGGTTGCTTCAACCGCAGTAGAGGGTGCTTCAAACGCATTAGATGTTGTCACAACCGCATTAGACGTTGCCACAACCGCATTAGAGGTTGCTTCTAAGGCATTAGAGGTTACCACAGCCGGATTAGCAGAATATCAGCTGTGGGTACTAAATTTAGTAGTGACAACCTCAAATCGGTTATGACAACTACAATTCGGTGGCAACAGCCGGATTAACGGTTCCTACAACCTCTTTTCACACAATTAGTTCTGTCAGTGCCACTGGAATATACGACAGCTTAATGTAGCTTGTATAAAGGTTAAGAAGCCAGGAGTCAACATGTGTAATCCGCTTTGTAACTTCACTGGAGCTGTACCTTCACGGTTTGTAATGCTTAAAACTTCATATTGTTCAGTGCAGTGTTCCTCTAGCACGATATTTACTGCTACTTGCGAGATGACGTTGTTTTCGATGCGTCCGACCTTATGTCATCGGCCCAGTTTCCTGGAAAGTCTGTGTTAAGCTGGATGTCCAACGGTTCATCAATCGATGTTGATCACATCACGTTTTATTCTTTCAGTCATCCCAGAGAGGTGGGAGTAGTTGCGAGGACTTTGCGCAGGTTGGAAGCCTCAGACATATTTTCAATGCTGTCTCAGAAATATTTCCAAGACTTTCTCTTTGAAGATCTTAACTCTTTCATATTTTCATTGAATTTTAGCTTGTACACATTCCACTCCAGCTTCGATTTTGAGGTCTTAGCCCTGTTAAAAAGCTTTTTGAAAGATATTTCAGAATTTGCAGATCCTTGTTTCAACAAACAGGTTTCTTCTGACTTCGTTAGGAACGGGTGGGGCATGCGGAATCTATTGATCTGTTAAGAGCTGCGTTGAGATCCAACCCCAGTGGTATTAACTATCTGGGAGAAAAAATAAATAACTGGTTTCCCATTACATCCCATGAAGGGACTGGGGAGAACTTCTCACAATCACTGAGCTGTGCGCTTTCCAGTTTTCACTCCCTGATTTGAACCTACAGTTTTACACCGATTCCGAACGGTATTTTGAGAAGCTTTTTCATGACTATATACTCGATAGTGTCGCCGTCACTATGCGAGGTGACCGCCGCCGAAAGAAATTTTTTTTTGAAGGTGGTAAGAGCAGGGTTCGAGCCCAGGATTTCATGTACAAGAGCCGCGCACACTAACCATTGCACCACCGACGACTGGGAGAGCGGAATGCTTTTCATAACACTGTTTAAACTTTGCTTGAATTGAGTTCGCTTTACGTACGTTTCTTGGAAGCGACAAAGTGGCGATGTTCTGCGAAAGCGAAACGTCTATAACGTATGCTCAGTCGACACCTTCCATCCCTTGATCAACTCTAAGGTATCCTTGTGATGCAAAGGTGACATCAAGGACCCCTTGTCGACCTTTAGTGAAAAAGGTGGGCTCAATGACTCCTGTTACAAACATAAAGGTTAGTGGGCATAACATGCCCTAAAAGTGTGTCACTTCTAACATTAATATTAGTATTTCCCCAAACTAAACAATGAGCATTAACTGCCGCACAAATTATGTAAGTTTGTAAAAGAATGTAGATGGCGGCACATTAGATTTTCATGAAAAGGTTGAAGTCTTAGCTAACTGTAGAACAGACTGGAAAATGCTAGAAATTTGTGGATCAATCCTTATGGTGATATTTTTGCTGTAAATAGTGGACTGCACTGTATACATAGCCGTGTTTAGTAAGCGTTGAAACTTTTTAACGTTGTTTTTGAATATCGAATAATAGTGAGGTGTTAGGGCTACTATTTTCACAATCGTTATTTATAATATTTATAAAGAAACTCGGTTCATACAAGATATCAAAAAAAAGACGATAAAAAGACAACTCGTAACACTGTGTAGATTCCCACCTTCAAGATCACAAATCCAATAAGTTGCAATGGCGATTAAGACATCCAGTGTACAATATTTTGATCTGCCACCTTAAAAAGATAACTAGACTAATCCTGTTTAAATTTTTTTTATAAATATTCCAGCTGATTAGAAATTGGCTTAAATATTTCAAATATTTGAACGAAACCTAGCATGTGATAAATAAATTTGAAGCCATTTGTCTTTCTGCCATCAATAGTAGAAATCGCTTTTCGGAGCTTGGTGTCTTTTTAGTTAGGATTTTCCACGTTGTTACTTTCTCACTCACTTCAAACTCTGCACCACTATGCGTTAAATTACGGCTAAATGGAATGGGGCAAGACCAACGCCTATTTTCCGCATCTTGATCTAGGTATGATATGAACATTTTTATTTTCCGATCATGCACTAGTTCCAAATACATTGATTGTAAATTAAAATTGTTAATGTTATATTTTTTTTTATTGATTTGTTTTTAAATTTACAACGATTAATCACACATTTTCCGTTTTTAGTTTAAAGTCTGGATGGTTTAATTCGCACATTATCGCCCGACACGTCTGATGGTGATTTCAATAGAAATAGGAATCAGTATAGGAACAAAAACAACAAACGGTATTTCTTTGAAAGGTTGCGGCTCAACTAAATGAGAAGCTACAACTGAAATTAATCCCAGATGAGACATGAGTCACTCACTCACATAAACAAAACACTACAAGTCCGGCACAACTAAGAGAACACCAAACAAAATCTGCGTCATTATGAGGATGGATGATGGACCCCCAGAACCCTCGACAGCTGCGACACATACGATATCTATAGGAATATTTACGCTACTTATAAATTATAACACATTCTCAGTGTAAAATTTTGTGTAAGTCAAAACACCAGAGAGCGCGACAGGAAGAGAGAGAGCCAGAGAGAGAGGTAAATTTTCAAACCGCGCCATTAAATTTAAAATGATTTGTAAAATCAGTCGGTTCGTTTAGTGGGATAGAATTGAATGTGCTCATGTGTGTTTTCGTCTGTCGCACCAGTGACCAGACCTAACCAGACTTAGTACTTCCAGCTTATGAAATGATTATCATTGCATAGGTCAGTCAGCCGCCTGTACGTGCTGGGACGTAGTCTTTAGATGATATGAGTTTTAAATTAGCTGGCTGGGCAAGCTTATCACTTCGAACAAGTGAGGGTGCAAATAGTAAAAATAAAAAACAAAAACAATAAACCTTTAAACAACCAGTGGGTTCGCAAAGAAGGCAAATAATCTTGAACTACAATAAAACATGTACGAGGGATGTTAAAAAGTCAATGACTTTCTCAATAAAATACAGTTTTTTGCAAAAAAAACGCCCCTTTCCGCATAGTACAGACTTTGTGATCCCTTCCGAAAAAAGGGCCGAGTTCCTCAAAATAATAATTTGATCTACCTGTTGAGGATCCCAATTCCCAATTAGACATCTGCACAAGACTTCTTGAATGGCCATTCAAGACATTTGATTTTTGAGTGTTTCTTTTGTACTCCAGCGAAGTTCCGACAACTAAGTACTATGGGGTATTGTCGACAAAACAGCAGTCGTGTATGTGTGCGTGCACAGAAACACAATACGATGTGAAGCGAAGTAGATGTAGTACCCCGTAGGAAGTGTCTTGAAGACTTCATCAAGGAATTGTGGACGACCATGTTAAGTCTTGAAAGACATGCTGAGGACATTCCTAACAAATCGTCAGACACTTTCATATAAATGTCGCAAAAATCGTTGACGACTAAGTAAGCGACTAGTCGTTGACGATGAATGAAACGAAACTGTGAATGATCTTGTCGTTCACGATGAAGTAAGCGTCATTGTGAATGACTATATCGTTGACGACCAAGCAACCGACAATTTCTTCTATGTCGCCTTTTTCTATGCTACTTTTAATTTGACAGCAGTTTTGTCTATTATTTAAAAATAAAAATAGCCATTCAATTATTACAAAAGAAAGTAAGGGGTTTTCCAATAGGTACCTGACAACTTTGCATTTAATTTGTGAACGCACTATTTCACTGATCATCTAACTGTTACTTTCCTTTTTTTCAGTAAACCCAATATTTTCATCATGGTAAAGTACACGAACGAACAACGTATGCAAATTATAAAAATGTACCCCGAAATTCGTAGTCGGTGACCGCAACTTTAAGAGCGTTAACTCAAATTTTCGGTCGTTATTCTCGCCGTAGTAATAACAAGTTTAGTGCAAAAATTTGAGTGTACATATTCATTGTGTGATGCTGCCGTGCCAGTGAGACGAAGTGACGAAAATATCGCTGCCGTTCATGCGTCCGCAACAAACGATCCAAATCAGTCGACTCCGCAGCGTTCTCAAGAACTGGGCTTCGCCAAGACCACTTTTTGGCGAATTTTCCGTAAATATCTTGGTTTACATCCATACAAGATCAAGCTGACTCAAGAATTGATGCCGATGGACCATTTGACGCGACGTACGTTCTCCGATTGGGCTCTGGAGAAGATGCGCCAATATGATGAAATTCATCGCAAAATCATCTTCAGTGACGAAGCTCATTTTTGGCTCAATGGGTTCGTCAATAAGCAAAATATGCGTTATTGGTTCATCAATCACCACTTCATCCACAAAAAATAACAGTTTGATGCGGTTTGCATGCCGGCGGCATCATTGGGCCATATTTTTTCGCCGTCAATAACGATCGTCATTTTTGGCCCGAATTGGAAAACATGGACTTGGACGACATGTGGTTTCAACAGGACGGTGCCACAAGCCACACAGCACGCGTTACAATCGATTTATTGAACAGTAAGTTTGGTGAGCGTGTTATCTCAAGAAATGGACCAGTCAATTGGCCGCCTCGTTCGTGCGATTTAACTCCTCTGCACGTTTTTCTTTGGGGCTACGTCAAATCATTGGTCTATGCTAACAAGCCGACGTCGTTGGAAGAACTCAGAGCCAACATTGAACGCGAAATAGCGGCCGTTACGGCCGATATGTGTGACCGAGTCATCGAAAATTGGACCCAACGAATCAACCGCCGCCGACGTCCCCGCGGTGGCCATATGAACGAAGTCGAGTTCCATTCATAAATGTTTTGAATGTATTTCGAGTCGATCATAAAGTTTTAGAAATATCTCAAATGGTTTGCGTTTTATTTAAAAAAAGTTGTAAATTCCGTATTAGAAAACCTGATATATACAACAAAAAAATAATAAAATTCAAATAAAATAAAAATACTAAAATAAATAAAGATCGTCCTGCTTGGTCGTTATTTTTACAGGCAATACTATAACTGTTTTTCTATTTTTTACTTCCAAAAATGTAACGTATTTACAAGAGAACTAGTCAAGCAAGTTTCATCGACGACAACGTACAAGACGTCGTCGCCCATGATATCGTGATTACATACAAATGCAAACAATTTATTAAAGGCATCTTTGAAGATAATGCCACCACAGACACTGTGGCCTGCTGGGTAGTGTGATAGTGTTTTTGTTTTCTACAGTTTCACATACATACACAAGTGGGTGTTTTTCAGAACACTGAAGTATTTGGTTGCCGCAACTTCGCTACAGTACATGGCTTGAAAAAATGGAAATGCCTTGAATGCCCATTCAAGACGTCTTGTGTCGACCAAACGAGGTAGATATAGTTATGAACGACCTGATTGGCCTCAACTAATTGTCATCGTTGCTGTCATAGGTTGCGTTTGAGCAGAAAATGAGGAGATAGAGTGAGAGAGAGCAGGGAAGGAGAACAAATTGTATTGCCACTTGATTATTGTATTTTTAAAATGACCCGCCCTTGTCAAAAAATAATTTCACTTTGAAAAGCCAACAAATCCACCAATCACTGGTCGGAAATTTGTTTACTAGCGATAAATTATTCGATGGAACAAAATATCCATCTACTGTGCCAACTTCTTTAGATTTGGAAGTAGAAAATAGTCGATGGAGTTAGGTTAGGTACGAGGGTTGCTGTGTATATTGCTGGCCGTACAATGAAAAAATACAAATATGTATGATCATAATTGATTTTATTGGTTTCAAAATACTTTCCATGAAGATCAATACACTTTTGCATGCGTTTGAACCAATTTTCGAAGCTGCAAAAAACGCGTTTTCAACGTATAACCCGCGTCTTCAGGCGTCAAAAAGAACGAAGTTTTTTTTTTAATTTTCGGGAATAAAAAGAAATTGTTAGGTGCCAAATCAGGGCTGTAATGAGGATGACCCATGAAATCAATGATTTTGCTGGTCAAATACGTGTTTGTTTGAACCGATGTGCTAGAGCTAGCATTGTGGTGATGTAGAATGATTTTTCTTTGGGGTTCGTTTTCCTTCCTTCACCAAAAACTTCTGGCAAACAAATGGGTTTGTACCACTAAGAATTGACCGTTCTACGGCGCTCTAAGGGAACTGTTGCCACATGACCAGTTATGCCGAAGAATCAGGCTATCATTTGACTTGAAGTGCATCGTGCGCCAACATCTTTTGTTGGATTTGGCTCGCCTTAGAAAACCCATACACAGATCAGATCCATAACGTCGCCACCTATCGTGATCTTCCACATGGGTTTTCAAGAATCGCCATTGCATTTTTTCAATATTTCCGTGCACCAATCGACACAAACCTTTTCAGCGATTGACAACTTATGCGGTAGCCATCGCGCACAATTTGTTTCCCTTGGTTAGGGACGGAGCCTATCTGACACTCCTTCCGATCTATGGGTCACGGCACCCGGTTACAATGCAAATCCACATCGAGCAGAAGATCTCTCCGCGATTTGGGTATAAACCACAGCCACCACGTGTCTCCCCGAAGGTCCTCACCACAGTCAGGATGGAATCAACAGTTCAACAGTTAGAACACCTATAAATCGACTAATTTGTTCAGCTTCGGGTCTTGTTTGCCATTCGGGACTCCCCAGATGATCTTCGCTGTTCTGATACCTTGTTATTCGTCGTATTTCATTTTCATTTATTATAGTTTTAGGATTTTTGGTGGGATTAGGAATTTTTGTTGGCAATTGTTGAAGTTCTGCCTATATTGAGTGGAAGGCTTTGAGTTTTCTAAGTTGACTGAATCCTTCCCAAGATGTCGCAGTACCAGGAGTACACATGATCCCCAGACTGCCAAAGATGGAGAAATTGTTTAACTCCTCCTTGAACACGTATACCGTATGTTGTGTTTAAATGATGGAATCAGAAAATTGACAATTCTCTATCTCTGGCTTGTCTAGGAAGTCGATCAAAAAACCTGATGCCGTAAACATCCAACCAAAGAATTATCATCCAGCATTCTTCAAATGTTTGAGACACCACCACTGTGTTACATACCAATTTGGAAGAATCAAATGAGCAATATAAATAGTACCACCTATGGTTATCCTATAGATAAAGTTAACTAACAGTTATGGCTGTAAGTTTGTATTGAATTTTAAATTTTTGGACAGAAGGTTACCAGACACATGGTGATAATGGCCCTAAGTAACATTACGAGTTAAAAACATCGATAGTAACTTGATGGGGAAAATGTCGCTAGGGCATAGTCTTTGTCCTGGACAAAGCTTAAATAATTCAATAACTTATATATTATATTATTAAGCAGTTTACAGCCTGTTTCTCCATCTCCAACGAAACTCAGTCACTCACATTCGACTCAAATTGGGTTCCTCTGCGTCGAAATTTTTGTTCGTCTGACTCTATGTTTGTTCCCATCTGAGAGCGTAACCGAAATAGAGAAATCCAAATTTGTACTGAAAAGTTTTTATTTTCATTAATTTTAAATTTTCATTCGACTTGAAACGAAAAGATTGTGGAACCTAAATCAACTTTCATTCGTCTAGAACACGAACGAATTAGTGACTGTAATATTTCAGTTTTAACTGTTATTTGAATTGATTTTAATTTCTCCACTCACCTGTGATACTAAAGCTTTGGTTTCTGGTGTAGTACTTTCTAAGAAGATTTTTTTAAATTCACTAGGACTAGATAGTTTAAACTCTGAGGCGGATGCTATAAATGCCTGAATCTCGTGGAGACTTTGTTCGGCCAATTCGTGGGATGTTGAACATTTCTCTATGCGCTGGGATGTGAGTAATTCAACGCCATTGGCGCACCATTCATTAGCCTAAAATGAGATTGGAAGAATATATTAGAAATGACAGGGAAACGATTCATCTTTAACCAAACTTATTTACCTTTTCAACTCTCTCCATTAATTCACGATTTTTCGCTAAAATCTCTAAACGTTTCTGTAAACGATCCGTAATGATATCACACACTCGCTGCAGTTCATCACACTTGGGTTGAACGATTTCCCAGGGATAAACACCACGTGAGCCGATAAGTTGTTGACCAGCTGCAATAACCTCTGAGGCTTTATCAATATCAACACCACAGTGACTTTGAAATTCTTTCGTTTTGGAGATAAGACTGTCGACCCTATCAACACTTTCGCCAATTTCCGTCATCTCGGAGACACATTTCAAGTGGATATCAAAACAAGTCTGGAAAAGCAGAAACAAAGTTAATAACAGTTAAAAAAAAATGCTCACATTTTAAAGCTTACCTGTAATTCCCGGAAACTCTGCTCGAATTTCCTTAGCTCTAGACATTGCTGTAATCGATTGCGATGTGTGCGCCAGAATTCATCGAAACGCCTTTCGGTTTCCTCCAGCTGCACCAGAAGTCTGCGATAGTCCCGGCAGTCGTCATAATGTTGGGGTTTTTTCAATTTATATTGTTGGTGATAGATAATTTGATGACGTTTGATTAGTTGTTGTTGTTGCTGGTGGTGGGTCATAGGATGTTGGTGTTGTTGCCCTGCACTGGATCTGCATTAATACTCATTTAACATTATTTTCGTTCGGGTGTTGAGAGAATAGAGAAAACGCGTTAATTATGCGAAATTACGAGATGCGTGAAAGTGAAACCGCGCAATCATTTCAAATCGCATGATTACATTTTTAGTGAGTTAAAATTTGAGATTAGTAGTTGCATGTTTATGAATCATTTTGTGTCGTTTTTGAATTACGCAAACAGAGATAGAGAAAAACACATGTGAGAGCATTGAGAGTACGAGGAGAGAACGAGAGAGAGAGTAAAGAGAGAAAAGAGAGACACACAATATTTTGTTGATGATCAATGAGAGATGTAAACATTGATGTGTTTTTTTTTTTAATTGATACAGCACAAAGAGAGAGAGAGAGAGGTTGAAATAGTGTCATACAGGGATAGTAGCTAAACCAAGGCGAATTAACTAAGGTCGAAGCACTAGATGTTATTGGGCAAATTCAGGCAAGTTGAGAATGTGTTCGGTTGTCAAAATCAGCTGATTGGGAGTGTGCATTTTTAATGAGCTGAAACATATGGAAACAACATTTGACAATTGAAGACAAATCGAACAGCTGGGCAAGTGCTTTCACCTTTATGAATTCGCCTTGAGCTAAACGATGTTAACAACAATTCTCCTATTGAATGTGGTGAAGTATTAAAGATGTGTGATAAATTCATTAAGTGTGGTGGATTTGAAGATACCCATGAAGTATGAAATATGTGCTAAATATGTATGATGGAATTCTAAACATGCTTCAAGGGTTCTGGTCAGGTCATATATGTATTTAGGTAGGGTGTAATTAATATTGAAAAATCTCCTATTCACGCTCTTCTTTCTAAACATATTTAAACTAATTTAAGAAAAGACTGATTGTCTATAGATGTGTTGTTACTGCTAATGAAGGAACAAGAATCATGAATTCGAAAGAATCTACGAAGTACCGATGGTGGAAAAATTGTTATCCAATCTTCCCTAAAACATTACCAAACATTTAGCATGGCGAAGTTGTAGCAGTTAAATCGAGAAGCTTGTAAGCAGGGGTCTTCAACCCACAAATCTTGACGTAATTTTCCCAGGGTTCTTGAATGAAAACGACATCGGCTCCGTATTTTTGTGTACACCCACAGAAATAGAATTTATAGGTTGTCACAACCAAAATTTGATGTCATCAAATCCGAATTAGAGTTTGTCACAACCGCATTAAAGGTTGTTACAACCGCATTAGAGGTTGTCATTATCGCATAAAAGGTTGTCACGCCGCCGCTTTAGAGGTTGCCACAACCACATTAGATGCCATCAAATTCGAATTAGGGGTTGTCACACCGCATTAGAGATTGCCACGACCTATTAGATGTTGTTTCAGATACATTTTAGTTGTGGAAACTAAACTAATTCGCGACAACCTCTATTCGGTTGTGGCAACTATAATTCGGTGACAATAGCCGAGTGTACGGTTGCTACAACCTCTTTTCCAACAATTATTTCTGTAAGTGTATGTAGCAGGAGAGCTAGCGGCAGAAGCAGCTTAATACGGCATTTAGACCGACAAGATTAGCGCATTTCGAAGGTTAACTCCGTTAGCCCACGATAACCCAGAAGATTACTCATACAATTTTAATCTGTGAAAACTGAAGTTTAATTTTTAACCTCATTTGAAACTGGCGTACAATTTGATTCAACTCTGATATTTACCACAAAATTCAACCATTATATAAACATACACAAAATATCAACTGTTTGACACACGGAAGCCGATTGAAAATTTTCCGACGCGTCGCCACCACCAATTATTTTTGAAGCTGACGGCGCCGCCGGTATGATTGGATCTCATCGGCTTAAAATGTGAGCCGATTTGACCAACTGACCCGATTTGACCGACATATCCAACATTAAGCGTCCAGTTATTTCAAAAACATCCCAAATTTGTACAAAACTGGCAATACCAAAAGCCGCCAAATTAAGTTATCTGTTGTGTTGTGTGACAGACAGATGCAGATTGAAAATTATTAGACGCGCCGCCGCCACCAGAAATATTATGAAGCTCACGACGCCGCCGATAAAATTGGTACGCATTGGCTTAGCTGTGAGCTGATTTAATCCACTGGCCCGATTTGAACGACTGAACCAATTTTAAAGCTTCAGTTATGTCAAAAACATCCAAACTTTGTACAAAACTGGCAAAACCAAGACCCGAGAATCTATTTTTCCTGGCGTGCCGCCGTCTTCGATAATTTGGTCTCGACACAGAGTTGCTCTAAATTGGTCTAAGCAAAAAGTTGCCACCTGAAATGCCAATTTAATCTCAAATTGGGTGGTGTGAACGGCAAAACTTAGAGAACAAGGTTTCGTTAACCTGACCGCGATAAACAGCGGTCTGCTGTTTTTTTTGTTTCGTTGTTGTCTGCACGTTTTTGTTTTCCGTTGTTTCATTTTGGGTAACAAAAATATATATTATAGCCCATTAAACATTGTGCCTCAAACATGTAATATTGAATAGCAAACACAATGTGTTTGCACACAAGTATACTATATTTGCGACAAGCTACAAACACGTTATATTTGTGTACAAAAATACAGATTTTTCAGCGTGCAGGTGTAGTACACATATTCAATTTATGTATGGAATTTGATCTCATTCATATGAGCAACGTGAGCAAGTTTGCAGCGATCGATTCTTTGGAGTCAAGTTTACCCCATTTTCCGCAACATTTCCGCCGGAACGTCTGCCATTTCACGTTTGATATTGTTCCTGAGCGTATTGTTCTCTAGCGTTGTTGGCTTGGTTTATGCCAACAAAGATTTAGTGTAACCCCATAATAAAAAATTCAAGGGCGTTAAATCAAATTAGCGAGGTGGCCATTCGACAGGACTATTTCTCGAGATTGTACGATTACCAAACATCCCCATTAAATAGATCAATGATTTGATCAGCTTACAACATCATCATTCTCATTAACGAAAATAAACTACTCAATTACAACACCGGCATGAAATCCACACTGTACGGTATTTTTTTGTGGATGCAATGGAGTTTTCTGAAGCAAATGTGGGTTTGTTGTTGTCCAATAACACATTTTTTGCTAATTGACAAAACCATTAAAGCCAAAAATGACACTCATCGACGAAGACGATTTATCGGTGAAATTTAGCTTCTTATTTCGTAGAATTTCGGTAGTCATTTTTAATAATTCCCGAAAGTTGCTCGTTCGTCAACTTCACCATGCTAAAAGTGTAAACATTGACCGACGATTGGACATTGGAAAATCATAAAAAATTGGTAACGGCGTTAAACACAGAATTGTTCTGTCCCTATTGGGAAGCCCGATACATTGGCACAGTTTTGTGTATTTTGGAACGAATGGTTCTTCGGCGGGCTAGCGCTTAATTTCGCTAGTCCATTGTATCATAAAGGACTGGCAAGTATAATATTATTATAAATATTTTACGAATTTGTCAAGCTTGGAACTAATTCTAGGAATCACTTAAGGAAATACGCTACCATTGTAGTATTAATTGTTTGCCATATTAAAATTCTATTTTCTAATACTAAGCATCGGTTCTTAGTAGCCATCGGGGAACCATAACCCGTTTTAAAAGAATCTGTGCTATAATCCGATATTTTAGAATCAATTCATTTGGAGTTGGGAACAATTTCGGATATAATCAATTGATTTTGAATTATCCACAGACTACCAAATAGCACAAAACACCTTGTTCTTTCCTCATGTTGTGTCCAACAAAGTTTGTTAAGTAATATCAGTTTGTAAGAAATATCGGGTGATTCAGAGTGAGGTTTGATTTTCAATAGGCCTTTTTTGACAGATCACGCGTGACTCACATCAAACTGCTTTGCCATTTTTGTTCAGCATCGTCTGGCAGGTCATCAAAGAAATACTCACACCACAACAGCGTCTTTAAATTGTTCAGCTGTAATACGAAAATCAGCGTTAATAATAAACAAAATTTGCCGTATTTGGGCTGATGAGCAACCCAAAGAGTGCCAAGAGCTACCATTATAGACATTAAAAACAACGGTATGGTATGGTTTATGTGGTGCTGGAATCAGTGATCCATATATCTTCAAAAATGAGGCAAATCACAATGTTACCGTCAATGGTAGCCGTTATCGCGCATGGCCTCCGTGAACTCTAGTTTCAACAAGACGGCGCTACGAGCCATACAGCGCGTGAAACAATGGGCTTGTTGAGAAAACATTTTGGTGGGCACTTAATTTCACGTTTCGTGCGTTATCACACCTTTGGACTTTCTCTGGGGATGTGTAAAGTCTGAGTTCTTCAGGAACAAGCCTCCTACGATTGGCGGCTTGGAAGACAACATTACTCTTGTTATTCGCCGGATACCAGTCGCTATGCTCCAATGAGTCGCCCAAAATTAGACCATCCAAATGGACCACCTCAGACGTAGTCGTGGCCAACATTTACATGATATCATTTTCAAACCGTAAATGCCATAAATTGTTCTTTTAACCGATAATAAAGATTTTATGTTCACTTTCAAATTTAACTGTTTCATTTCACATTATAAAGTAAATCAAACCTCACGATGAATCATCAGCCACTGTAACAAAATATCACGACTACCGCAAAAATATTGTAGCATACATTGGGGCTCTCCAGAAGATGCATTAATTCACCACATTTAGGGGAATTTAATGATACTGCCGATAATAGGGTGGTTAATTAATTTTACAGTAAGGTAAATTCCAAATTGCATTGCATACTTTAAGGCGCACAATGTTAACAGATGATGTTGGTGTGTATTATAAAATTCATGGAAAATTCTCCAAACAGTGTGTAGAATGTGAGTGTGTGTGTGTAAAGTGAGATAAATAAAGATGAGGTGAATTCAAATGAGTGATTTATGTGACGAAGGAAGCAGCGTGTGTGGTGTGTGTGTGTAGAGTTTTGTAAAATAGTATCATGTAGAGGGCAATGAAAATTTTCAACGTAATCTATATTCGGTTTTATATAACTTTTACAAAACAAAAATAACCACTTTAATGCTTGAAAATATGAACAAACATGCAACACTGACGGAAAACTCTCACAGAACTAAACTATATAATAAATTGCGGTGAATATTGAAAACTACAAACAAGAATTGAAAACATATAAAGGGAACAACAGCGCATAGAAGATGACTGTAATGGAACGTAATTTTTAATGAAACTATATAAAGGGGTTTTCAACAGAGACGCTACAAAAGTAAATCGATAGGGACAGAAAACGACGCAATACTTTTCCCGCTCTTTTGACATTTCTCTTCAGTAAGGTTTGCCATTTCATCATGGAAAGATATACGAGCCAACAACGAGTCGAAATTATTAAAATTTACTACCGAAATTTGGAGTCAGTGGCCTCAACTTTAAGAGCGCTACGTCCAATTTGTGGTCATCAGCGATGAGGCTCATTTCTGGCTGAATGGCTTCGTCAATAAGCAAAATATGCGTTATTGGTCAGACAGCAATCCACACGTAATCCATGAGTCATCATTGCATCCCGAAAAAATTACGGTTTGGTGCGGTTTATGGGCCGTCATTGGGCCGTTCTTCTTCCGTGATGATCAAGACCGGCACAATGCGAATCGCTACCGTTCAATGATAACCGAATATTTTTGGCCCCAATTGGATAATATGGACTTGGAGGACATGTGGTTCCAACAGGACGCCGCCACAAGCCACACAGCGAATGCCACAATCAATTTATTGGAAACCAAGTTTGGTGAACGTGTTATCTCACGAAATGGCCGTCGATTGGCCGCCTCGGTCGTGCGATTTGACGCCGTTAGATTATTTCTTGTGGGGCTACGTCAAGTCTATGGTCTATGCCAACAAGCCAGCGACGATTGATGAACTTCGTACGAATATCGAACGTGAAATTGCAGCAGTATCGGCCGATTTATGCTTGAAAACCGTCGAAAATTGGGTTCAGCGTCTGGACTTCTGCAGGCGTGCCCGTGGTGGCCATGCAAAAGAAATCGAGTTCCATACATAATGACATCGAACGTATTTTCACAGGACTAAAGAATTTCATTGGTATCTAAAACCGGTTTTGTTTTATTTAAAAAAACTTTTGTAGCGCTCTTATTGAAAAACCCGATAGTTGTTAAACACAAGCTTTGATTATTTGAGCTTTGGTTGGTTTAAAGCTGGTTGAAGTCAGTAAAAGCGAAGGATATTTGATGCTGATGAACATTGAAGCGACAAATTTCTGTTGGGGGGAAGATAACAATTTCAGGTTAATTGTTTCGAACAGCGAGTAAGACGGACGATAGCTGAAAGAAGAAAAATCGGTTCAAAACACCGTATTTGCCCGGAAAATACGAAGCGTTTTGAATGGCTCCTTACATGTCTTATATGACATGCATATAACCAAGGGGTGAACTTTTTAAATTTGCATTGGTTGTTAATTTCACTACTTTATCTAATTCAAACGCAAAATGAATTGCAGTGTTTGGAATTAGAATTAAAATATTTTGCATTTCCAATTGCTCGGACAATACAAATGTTTGATTGTGGAATCGGATGCCAATTGTAGTGAAATATGGGAATGTTTTTGATATTTGTAACGTCTTTGGCTACTGGAAATTCTATTTTTACAGTATTTTATATCGTATGTATAGGTTTGCGGCTTCCATTGGTGTTGCCTCCACTGGAAACAGTTGGAAGATATATATATCTCCATGACTCCATAATCTTGCGGAGATATCACATATACAGGGTGATTCAGGAAGTTCCGGACAAATTTCTCCAGCGTATTCCTTGGCTCATTTCATGAAGAAAATTCCACTAGGACCATGTCCGAAAATGCAAAGGTGCGAAATGGCACCGGGTTCAAAATTTTCGGATTGGCGGTCGGAGGGTAGTAGGGTAAAGTTGCTAACTTCTGAGCCAGTGGTCGGATTTTTTGTTTTTGGGCTTGTTGGAAAGGTCTTTAAGAGGCCTTTCAGAATCAATGAAAAAAAGTAGAAAAAAGTCAAATCGCCGAGATACAGAGCTTTCGGAAAAAAATGGAAAAAATTCACATAACCTCAATTTGCTCAGCCAGATGGCAGGTAACTCTTAAAGACCTTTCCAACTCAGAAGTTAGCAACTTTACCCTACTACCCTCCGAATAAATAAAATAAATATTAAATTTAGTAAATATAGTAAATATGACAATCGGACAAGGTCCTAGTGGACTTTTCTTCATGAAATGAGCCAAGGAATACGCTGGAGAAATTTGTACGGAACTTCCTGAATCACCCTGTATATAGTCATACAAAATACAAATCCATTAATATTTTTATGTATCTTCCATTTATCATTCTCCAGATATTTTCATTTTCATTTTTATGAGTGAAAAACTAAAAGTACAGGGTGGCTAATGAAAGCAGCTACCAAAAAAAAAATTTAATAACTTATTTTCTATTTAATGAATCAGGTTAATTTTTTTTATTTTGCATATTTAACAAAATGGATGACTGAGACACTGAAACAAGAATTTGGATTGTCCGCCGCTATCACGAACTGGAGTCCGTAGTTTCGGTCCAAAGAGAGTATAGGCGCACGTTTGGCGGCAATCCTCCGAGCAGATGGTCCATAATGAGACTTGTTAACAATTTTGCCGAGCATGGGACAGTCAACAGAAGACCTTACCATCGAAACCCTTCAGTTTGGACGGAGGAAACAATCGCTGCTGCCATACAAAACAATCCAAGAGTTTCGACACGAAGCTTATCTGCTCAAATGGGTACGAGATAAGCAGACAGTCATGGCAGTCGATTATGCACAAAGATTTGGAAACTGAACGCAGCAGACTTCCCAATTCGCTTGGAATTTTGCCAGAAGATGCTTCAAATGGTGTAAGAGGACGGAAACATGGTGAACTGTCTTTTCATGTCTGACGAGACCCATTTCGACTTAAACGACACCATAAACAAACAAAATTGTCGAATATGGAGTGCTTCCAACCCACAGATACACCATGAGACGGAATTGCATCCACTTCGTGTCACAGTGTGGTGTGCAGTTTCATCACGTTGCATTGTCGGGCCCTACTTCTTCGAAGAAAACACCGTTAGGGTTACTGGAGACCGGTACTTGAGCATGCTGAGAGAGTTTTTCTATCCAGAATTACGCCGAATGAGAATTTCTTTCAACTCTGTGTTGTTACAGTAAGACGGTGCAACTCCTCACATAGCCCGGCCTGTTATGACAGAATTGCGACGAAAATTTCCCAATAAGCTGATATTCAGAAACTCCACAATCCGTCGGCCCCCCAGGTCGCCTGACGTTACTGAACCTGACTTTTTCTTGTGGGGTTATTGCAAACAGGAAGTCTACAAAGCAAAACCAACAAATTTGAATGAACTACAACAATCCATTCGAGAAACAATTGCGGCTATTCCTGTCTCAACTCACCAAGCAGTAATGAAAAACTTTTTGGTAAGATGCCGCACATGCATCAACGAGCAGGGGGGGGGGGGGGCATTTAAATTCCGTTATTTGTAAAACTAATTAAGCTATATTTAATACAATTGAATAAGCTTTAACATGAATAAAAGAAAAATTAATTCCATACACTTAAAAAAAATGTTATTTGAGTTTCTTAATGTAGCAATATTCATCAGCCACCCTGTATTTTGACTAAATGGGGACTACAATAGGCTCATTCTTTTCGTCCAATATATAAGTTTCCCCATACAAATGCAAACGTATTTACGTTAGAGATCCCTGGAGGTCTAACCAAATATTTGTGGATTTGAGTTAAGGAAAAACTAATTTTTAGAAACGTGACTAAACTTGTTTGAGTTAAAAATAATGAATTTTTTAATTATCCTATCGTTTCACTTAAAACTTCAATGAAATTCAAATATCTTTTATTTTAAATGTCTAATAATTTGGTCCATGTAGAAGATATTGTCCTCATTTTTTATGTAAGTTAAGTAGATAAAGATGATGAGGTCAAAGAAACATTTTATGAGTGTCTGGAGGAAGTTTACGAACGCTGCCCTGACCACGGCATTAAGATTATTCTAGGCGATTTTAATGTCAAATTAGAAAAGGAACGTGTCTTTCGACCAACCACCGGTAATCACAGTCTACATGATACCACCTCCGATAATGGAATAAGACTGATAGACTTCGACGCTGCAAAGAATATGGTAGTTAGTAGCACACGATTCCAGCATAAGGACATATATAAGCCGACCTGGATATCTCCTGTTCAGAGGACGAAGAACCTGATTGATCACTTGGTAATATATGACCTTCTAGTGTAATGATTCTCGAACGTGTGATTCGAGGTGCCAATATCGACTCGGATCATTACCTGGTGGCTGCGAAAGTTCGCACAAGACTGAGCAGGGCGACAAACTTACGAAGCCAAACACAGGAAATGCTGGATATTGACAAGCTACAAAATAAAGATATAGAATTTTTGTCTACGTCGGCTCACAATGAAATTTAATGAGGAATAAATTCGTGGAACATTCCCAATCCGTGGCTACATTTTTGGTACTTTTTGAACAAAGGACGAAAAGAACCCTGTAAACTTCGAAATAGAGCATTTGAATATTCTAGGAAAATAATCCCTGTCAAAGTTCATTGAAGACATGTTATCACAAGAATTCGCTCAATTCAATATTTATATTCGATTTTTAATTTATCTCGGACAGTATCGGATAAAAAAATTCAAATTTGCCAAGCCCATAAAAAAAATGTGTAGCTACACAGCGGTATAAATTTTTAAGGTTTGGCTATACTCACCTAGTGTGATTATTTGGCGTAGGAATCGTCCACCCCCAAAATTGGTGTTGCACAATGTTATCTGAATTCATGAAACAAAAAATCAATATTCTTCTCAAAATGAGATACCTTCACTTAATTGTGAATAAAAGCGAAACGCGTTCATCGATTTTCATGATTTATTTCATTTTGTTCATAGGTTACATTACTTAACGCGAAAATAATAAGACAGTACGCGATGGAGTGATATTTCGAAAATAGGAGGCTATAAATACGGAACTTTAGAATGAAAATTATGAAATTCCATGTTTCTTTCGGATGCTGTAAAAAAAAGTTTGGCTGTTTTTTTTTCAATTTGTTTACACAACAGAAACTTTAAATAATTGCCTTTAAACCTTGACAAAAAAATAATACGTTCAAAAATAATCTGTAATTTTGTATCTGTACCTTTCGTCATATCGCAAAACACTGCAATTCTAACTGTAAGCGCGATGCGTTGAGTTTTGGTACAACATTTTCGATATGTTTTTTCACAGTTCTTATTTTTTAGCTCCAAAGATATAAAAGTGGAAAGCGAATTTAAAAAAAAATGTAAATATGGACAGGTCTACTCTATATGTGAGTCGTTCATCGACTGCCGCCAACACCTAACCTTACTAAAAAGTAGTTCCCCATCCAGTTTTACTCCCAAAAATGTCGTATTTCTTGCGAATACAAATATTTCGGTTTTATCTGTTAATATTCATGTCTAGTTGATGATCTCTATGAGGTAATTTTAAAGAAGTTTTCGATCCAATGTTACTCCCAAACTTTTTATCCCCCTTGCACATCTTATAGACTTCCCCAGGCCCGGCAAATGCGTCTCTCGTTAGCTTTCATGTGAATAAATACATGTATTTCTGCTTTGTCCGGGTTTACATTCTATCCTCTTGGCTCTGCCCAGTTGTAAGCCATTCAAGTGCTCCTGTGGTCATTCTGCAAATATTGTTTAGATAATATCCCCCACACAAGTAATGCTACATCGTTTGGGCAACAGGCGGGCTTGAATCCCTCGTTGGTAAACAAAATTTGTATACTATTAATGATCAGGAGTCAAAGAAATCTCAAAAGAGTCGTGTCTTTTACGGTGAAAAGAAAATGGGATTAATTGTCGATAAATTTCAATTCAATAAAAAAAAAAACAGATATGGCATTCGCATACTAAAACCTGTTGACATTCCCTAACCAGATACGGATTCAATCGTATTAGACATGCTGGAAAGACAACTTGGCAATCCAAAAGTTCTATTTGATAAACGAGAGAAATACGTAAAATAAAAATTATTGGCTTCATACCACAAAAGTTATTAAAACGTTAATATTTCAACAAAAATAGATAGTCCAGTGCTCAGTGATTGCGTGAAGCTCTCTCGTCCCATCATAATTTGTAATGGTAAATACATTTTCTTAGAAAGTATTTTCTAAAGGCCTGTACTAAGTTCAATATTTAGTGTACAAATTTACGAAACTCAATACAAAAAAACTTGAGAACACAGAAAATATAAAGTTCTCAACCTTGATTTTTTGCTGGTCATATGTTGCTGCTATAAAATATGTGTGGTGGAACAATTTCGCAGGACATAACTTAATACCAGCCATAAGACGACAGTGTTTATTAAAAGGCAGATTTGAAGATTTTAATTTCATTCTATTTAGAAACTATTCCAAGTGTAGGTCCTTGCATATTTTCACAGTAACAAAATAAAAGGCGATAGAACAAAAAAAAAATACATATACAAGAAAACAACAGTAATTGCTTTACATTTAAAACTAAAGAAAACGAAACGAATAGAAACAATTTAAACGGCACGAAACATGCAATTGAGAGTGGTGAATATATGTTTTTACATACTGTATATATTTCAATGGATAAATAATAACATAATTACAGAAAACCGAAACCGTTGAACCGAAATTTAAATGGAAAAGCCAACAAATTCTCACAAAATTAATGAAACTTGAAAGTTAAACGGAGTTTAAAGGAAAATACTTATCAACTAAACGAACCTAAAACGCATTTCTTGGTAGTTTTAAAACATTTTTGAGCAATTTTTTTTTAATTTTATTTTTACAAAACCAGTGCAGAGCTAGAAATTAATTTATAAACATTTAAAAAAGATCATGTAAAAGGATCAAGTTAACAAGGAGAAAAATTAGAAAGGAACTAAATGTCAATATAGTTGAAAGGTAAGGTATGGTAGTTAGTTAGGTAGTTGGTTAGTTTTAAAGGTTAAGTCAAGTTAGAATTTTAAAATAATATCATTAATATATTTAAATATATAAAAAGCTTTGAAAAGTATAAAAAGCTTGTAGAGTATTTGAATATTTGCATTGAAACTTACCGTTCAATTGAACTAACATTGCCGGTACGTTCAGAGAATTCTTTGATTTCATCATTTGATTTGATATTATTGAGCAAAGTTTCACCATGTTTGGCGGCAGCTAAAATTTCATCCTAAAATTGAGTTTTAAACAAAATTATTAAACAAATTCCATTTTCATTATTAGACATTTCAACCTTTAATCTTTGATAATCTGTCCCCTGATCATCTAAAAGCTTTTGTGTTGCCTCTACGGAATTGGGAAACTCTGTATCGTGTATGGCTTGTATGAATATATCCAATTCCGCTGAAACTTGATGGGTTAAACTAGAGAATTTCTCCAAGGACTAAGTAAAGAGAAAAGATAATATAAATAATAATTTGTTTTAATTGTATAAATGTGTGCACGTTTTACTTACTATCCTTTGCTGTATCCATTCATGATGCGAATATATAAGTGTTCCTCCCATATCAACTGTTAGCTGTCCGGCTTCCAAATACTCATGCAAATCATTTAAGGCCGAACATATGACTAAACGAAAACGATATTCATCTTTGGAAAATTTCGCACTTACTTCTGAGATGGCCTTTTGAAAGAGACCCGATGGCCTTAAGACATAAACGACATGGATAATACCGGGGAAGTAGATCTGTAAAAGATGAAGAAATGAAGAATAAGTTTGCAATAAAAGTCACGGAAATTCAAGTTATTATGATGACAGGAAGGGACAAAAGATTGCTAAGAAGTTTTTCCCTCATCCACTCAACAAATTGTTTCGAAACATTCGTTACATTTTGGTTACAATTTAAATCTCAACGGAAGGTTGGTGGTGTGTATTGCAGATTTTTTAATCAAACAGTTTGATATGCACTGCTGTTAATGTATTCGCACTGTACTATTAGTATTAAGTCGTGATAACGTTGTATACTCTTTGGCTGTAACGAATATTTCAAATTCACAACGGGAAGGAACTCATAGACGGATTGAAACAGTGTAGTAAGCTCTGGTGTGTTATCCCCGAAGATATCTCCTGAAGATATTTGCGGAAAAATGTAGATGGCGATACACTTGTTATAAATAGTCACCGCTGTTGATTCAGTCCACAGAGCAATACTAAAGAGCATCCATTACTCTCTTCGATGCCTCTTCATGACGACGAGGTAGTATGCCATTTCATCGAGTTCGAGTTGCTTTGGTAATTTACTCTTTGGTTGGCATAATACGGACAGAAATAAAAGGGAATGCGTATTTTCTTTCGATGCAAACATAATTTAGCTGCCATTATTATCAATCAAAAACTTTTAAACTTAGTTTGCTGCATGGTCAGTAATCTGTATGTCTTCTTTGGTCTCTCATTCTAAATCATTTTCCTAGTGGCTTTTCGATCAGCTGTGCCATAGAAACCCCCTGGTCAGTCTGAATTGTAACCACGAATCCAATATATTGTCGAGTTCTAACTTTACTTATATTCACAACCGGTTTAGGCCGGGGATCCTATGCGATATTTACGCACAACTAGATTATTGCAATATTGGAATTAAATGATTTTTTTGATCGGAATTTGACATTTGAAATCTTCCTAATGCTGTAATCTCCGTCTGTGTAAACGCCGCATTACACAACACAGATAACATATATTCCCAACCAGATCAATTCTCTGCATTTTCTCGACAGTTGGTCAAAACAAACTTTCGAAGGGATTTATCCACCTGATACTTCTCTCATTTTCCTGTTTCCCTCGAGTAAGTCTTCGAATATCTTTCGAGCTGCTTCAAAAACCAACAACTTCAGAGATAAGACACTCTCTCGAGAAACAAAGATCCAACTCTATCAGGTTCCCATGCACAACCTGCCTTGCTTTCTGCCGCAGAATCCTGGGTCATATCGCATGCTGATAGAACATCACTGGAATTCTTCGAGATAATAATGTTTCGAAAAATATAGATAATAATAAATAAATGGTTTCCCATTACATTCCATTAAGGAATTGGGGAGAGCTGTGCACTTTCTAGTTTTATACTCACTGATTGGGAACTACAGTTTTACACTGGTTCCGAACGGTATTTTGAGAAGCTTTTTCATGGCTTAATACTCGATAGTGTATTGACCGCCGCCGAAAGAAATTTTGAGGTGGTCACGCAGGATCTCATGTACAAGAGGCGCCAATTACATCTGACCGGGACAAATTTTAAATCTAATTAGATATAACTAGATTTAATTAGATATTTATAGAAGAGTTGTCATCTAATCTGATCCATTTTTCTGATCTAATTAGGACTGCTAGAATCTCACGTAAGAGCCAATTAAATCTGGCCGGCACAAATTTGAAATCGAATCCCATTTAATTATACAGTTTCAGATCAGTTGTGATCTAATTGCATTCTATTAGATATAATAACTTTTCGGATCTAATGAGATCATTGCAGATCATTTTTCGGATCCAATTAGATCGAGTGACTGTCGGTGGTGCGA
Organism: Phaonia tiefii; assembly: GCA_963931995.1. NCBI lineage: Eukaryota > Metazoa > Arthropoda > Insecta > Diptera > Muscidae > Phaonia > Phaonia tiefii. Next base: position 170,522,360 of record OZ008371.1, read on the forward strand.
TGGTAGTGTGTGCACCTCTTGTAAATGAGAACGTGGTTTCGATCCCTGCTCTGAACACATTACTCTGAACGCTTAGTGACGGCAACACTATCGATAATTAATCCATGAAAAAACTTCTCAAAATACCGTTCGGAACCGGTGTAATACTGTCGGTCCCAATCACTTAGTGTAAAACTTGAAAGCGCACAGCTATCCCTTCCTGGGATGTACTGGGAAATATTTTTTTTATTAGATGTAATTATTCCTGCTAAGGTCCTTTCATATCTTCACATTTTTACATGATTCCGTTGTTTTTTAATTTAAATTTCGAATACTCACTGATATTCGTTGTAGAACAGTTTTAACTGAGGTCCACTTATCCTTACGCCTGTCTATGATTAAATGGAAACCCAAATCGGCATCTTGCAATCTATCAAAGATACAAAAGTGATCAATAATATTCCAAACAATAAAGTTAAACTCTCAAATGCAACAATACTTACGATGGCACTGAGGTTAAATACAATATTAATTTCTGATAATCCACCTCTTCCAGTAAATTAAAATTATTGTTATCTGGGAAAATGATTAAGGGACAGCCCTCTTGAGAACGGCCACCTGCAAAATGAACGAAACAGTAAATATTTGTACTACAGCATACGAGTACCATGATATCTCACCTGTTATTATGGCATGTTGTGGGTGCAACAAATCGGCTACATCGCCAATATTCAACACACCCTCACTACTCATGGTCGCCGGGGCTATGTGTTCCAATAATGAATTTACACTACCCGAGACGTGACGTAATGTGCCCGGTAAGGCTTCAATTGCATATGCTATATTTTGTGAGTTAATGGATGAGTTGGAGTTCGTGCTGATGACAGACTGTTGGTACAACATAGATAAACCTCCACCACCACCACCACCGCCGCTACCGTTATGTTTTGGCGATGCCGTTGTTGATGTCGTTGTTGGATTGTGGATAACTGATTGTTGTAAAACGGTTTGTATGGAAGTTGTACTATTAATGGAACATTGTGATTCTAACATTTGATGGCTGATAATTTGTTGAAGCTGTGGATGTTGCTGCTGCTGATGTTGTTGTTGTTGTAGCTGTTGTCGCTGCTGTGTCGTTGTCATAACAATTGCCTGAGAGTCCGACAAGACAGAGTCAACATCATTATCTGCAAATAAAAAGACGAACAACATGAAAGAGAAATATTAGCAATGCAGGAACATTATGAATGAAGAACGAAGAATTATGAAAACTTAAAACAATTTAATGATTACAACAAACAGTTTTCGATTGCAGAGAACAACAACAACAACAACAAAACAAATGTTTACTCTTGTAACTAAATGTTATTGCTACTCGTACCCATCACCACAGTGGCAACTGGGTCATAACGATTATGCGGAAAATAGATTTTCATCCAAAGATAATATCCGCCAAGATAAAAAGAGTAAAGTCCAAAGATAGACTTGAGATTCTGGAAACTTGAAAAGCAAGCAAATTATAATATATGGAATATAATATTGGCGGGAAACATTTAACAGAAATAGACGCAGAATCGTTAGGCATTTTGTGTGATTTAACTGGTTCAAGTCTTATATAAACTGTTTGTCAGTCTTATACAGAAAAGGATCAGTCTTGTGTCGACTAATAGTCGATATTACACAGATGGATGATCTGAATTGTGCAAGCAGATGATCTGTCAAATACAGATCAATGGTCAGTCTTGTGGCAAGTGATGTTCACCCTGATACAGAGTCATGAGCTGCAGTATACAGGTTGGCGACCTGTCTTATACGGACTGATGATCTATCTGATAAAAACTTATGATCTGTCTTTTACAGAATTATAGCATCCGTCAGATAAAACTGATACTGTGAACTTCGCATAAGACAATTCATTAGTCTTTCTGAAGAGCGGTCACAAAATTTTAGTATTTTGGGATTGAAACTTTTATGGAAGGGTATAGAAAAATGTGAATCGACCCTTTCTGGGACGGCAACATGCATACGCAGTAACTCACTGTACAAAACGAACGGAACCGATTTAACTACGGTTTCAAGCAAAAAAAAAAACCCGGTTTCAACCAAAAAAAATAAACCTACTTAGTGTTCTGAAAAAAAAACTTCGTGTATGTGTGTGAAGCTGTACAGCACAAAAACACATAACCACTACTTCGCTTCGCATAGTATTGCGTTTTTGTGTACAAACACATATTCGAATGCAGTACTCCAAATTACTTGGTTGTCGTAACTCCGCTACAGTACATGGCTTGACAAAAATCAAATTTCTTGAATGAGCATTCAAGACGTCTTGTGCTGATATCTAGTATATACATATTCAAGCACACATAAATTCATTGGAACGAGTATTCACAGTCATCGGACAAAAAAGCGTAATGCAAAAATAATTTCAACTACAGACGTGAAGTTTCACTCATGTCGATTGATTTCATGGCACACTGACAATTTGTTCGTCAAGAACATGAGCAACGCTTATCGTTGACATATATTAACTTTTTGCCCTCATTTCCGATAACAAATACGAACGCTATTGCTAATGGTATCTATCCTGCTTACTCTAATGGATAAATTTAATGTCTCTCTCCTATTAGTTGATATTCCGCCAGTTTCAAAAATGGAAAAGAATATTTCGGTGATGTTGCTAAACAGTCATATACCTCTTAGTTCAGCGATTCCTTTGGCACCTGGTATGATTTTTGTTGGAGGAATGCATATCTATCCACCAAACAAATTACCCGAAGATCTACAACAGTTTTTAGATGGTGCTGACGACGGAGTCATATATTTCAGTTTGGGTAAGACTTATCTGGGAGAAGAAGAATTATTATCCATTATACTCCTTCCGATTACAGGCAGCAATGTGCTATCGAAAGATATGCCCACCGATAAGTTACTTTCGTTCTTGGATGTATTTGGCTCCATGAAGCAACGTGTTATATGGAAGTTCGAAAATGAAAGTATTCCAGCGCTGCCAAAGAATGTACTAATCAAGTCATGGTTATCTCAAAGCGATATCTTGGCCCATCCCAATGTCAAAGTGTTCATAACCCATGGTGGCCTCTTCGGAACCCAAGAGGCTGTGTACCATGGCATACCCACCTTGGGTGTACCATTCTATTGTGACCAGAAATTGAATCTGAAAAAGGCCGAAAGAAATGGTTACACCGTCATTTTGCCCTTCCCAGAGATTACCCGAGAAACTTTAAGGAAATCACTTAACAAATTAATATATGAACCCAGTTACAGAGAGAATATCAAGCGGTTTTCGTCCGTATTTCGTGATCGTCCCTTGAATTCACGTGATGAAGCCATGTACTGGATTGAATATGTTGTACGTCACAAAGGGGCACCCTATCAGCGATCAGGTGGACGCGAATTGAATTGGTATCAATTCTATTTGTTGGATGTCATAGCTTTCGTTGTGGGCGTGGTGGTTTTAACGCTGGCCGGAATTGTGCATTTGATTCGACTGGTGGTTGGTAAGAATGGGAGTAAAAAGAAAACAAAATTGAACTAAAATATGAGAATTATCTATTGAGATGGAATTGATGGTTCTCTTACAAAGTAATTTAGATTTTTATAACAAAAAAATGTGATAAACAGACCGATAACACAAATTTTAATTTGAAAATAAAAATCGATAACAAAAATACATTTTACATTGATTATTATTTAAGCGAACCACATACTTGTCGTTCATTAGCATGAGTATCAGCTGTTGTTAATGTTTATTGTCGGTTTACCGCCCTTCTTGATATAAAATGAGAATGTAATCGAAGTTGTTCGCATCTCTATAATGTTTACAATATTTTTTTTCAAATTCATCAGCCAGATAAAAATATATCGACCAAGCTTATGCTCATGAATGACAAGTTTTTGGTTTGCTTAAGTCATTCTAAAACTAAAAACGATATCAACAAATAGGTTATTTTTTCGCAACGAAAGAACTTTTGGATGTTTTAAAAAATAAAGACCGATAACAGTAAATCGTTTTAATGATTATAGTATAGTATTTTGTCTTTTAAAAAAAAAAAAAAAGTGAGATAATTATATCAAAAAATCCGATTGTGTAAGGTAAGTTCCTTTTATAATAAGAAGATTTGTCTTTTTGAAAATGATATACTGCTCTGAATCTAATGCGCAGCACGTTCGTAAATGAAACAACATCTGGCAACCTTGCAGTTGTGGCAACCCTGTAGAAGATAACCAAAAAAGTCGACACGATTCACTCAAACGCATTTCTCGCCTACTTTTCATACTTTTACATACTTTATGGAATTTTTTAATATAAATGGTTGGAATTCCAATAGTTAGATACTGTAATATCATCAGAAAAGTGCTCGTGTATTGAAATAATCAACGAAGAGAGTAAGAGAGAGAGCAAGGAAACGAGGCGCTTCACTCGTTTTTTTGGTTCTCTTCTACGAGGGTTGCCACATTACGGTGTTTTTTTCTTCTTTACTTGTACCACCTTTTTGAACTGTATTATTTGATCATAAAGTAGGCACTCAACATTTCTTTCGCCTCTTATGCCAACAAAGGAAACGAGTGAAGGGTTACGTTTTTCTGTTCTCTCTCTTAGACGGCATTTACACCGACCAAGATTAGAGCATTTCACAGGTTAACTCCGTTAACCCGCGCTAACCCAGAAGATTACTCATACAATTTTAATCTGTAGAAGCTGAAGTTTAACTTTTAACCTCATTTTAAACTGGTGTACATTTTGATGCAACACTGTTAGTTACTAAAAAAGGCAACTATAATAAAAACATACACAAAAAGTCAACTGTTTGACAGACGGAAGCCGATCGGAAATTTTACTATGCGTCACCGCCACCAACACTTTTTTGAAGCTCACGTCGCCGCCGATATAAAAGGCTCTTATTGGTTTAAACTGTGAGCCGATTTTATCGACTGCCCGATTTGACCCACTGATCCAATTTTAAACGTTCAGTTATTCCAAAAACATCCCAAATTTGTACAAAACTTGCAAAACCAATAGCCGCCAACTTAATTTTTCTATTGTGCCTCCGTGTTCACTAATTTTATCTCAGGTGGTGTAATCTCAAATTGGGTGGTGTAAACGGCAAAGATTACGGACCAAGGTTATAGCTAACCTGGCCGCGATAAACGGTAATGTATATGCGTTATTACTCTGTTTATTGAATAAAATGCAATGTTCGGCAATGCAACACTGAATTATAAACCAATTATAAAGTAGATAGTCAAAATGTGGAATGTCACCAAAGAAAGGGGGGTGAAGCGTTACATTCATTGACTAACATAGGTATAGATACATACATTTCTTTTCTCAATAAATTAAACGTCATAGGTACGGTGTAAAGTAAACATAGTAAACAACGTCCAACAAAGGAACAACAAACGAATTTCGTGTTTTTGTAGCAAACTAGTTGTGTTAAATACAATACAAATGTATACCAACGATAAAAGTCAACAAAAAAGTGCAAAATACATTTAAATTTTTCAGTTCTACACCAAAACGACAGGAAAAAGTTAAGTGAACATATTTTGTAACTCCACCTGGTGTAAGGTAATTTTAAATTTAATTGCTCTCATTTCCACAAACCTACGATGAGAGTGTGAAATGAAACGTCAGATGAGAGAATAAGTTTATCGATGTATGTATTATTCTATGATTTCCACCATCGGGTGCGCCATCTAAAAAATTTCCATTGACTTTCAAATCCACCACATATATTTCACCATCTAGGGTTTTTCTATCATCTTTGGATATGACTGTATCTTGGCTGACATAATTAGATCTGATTATATCCGAAAAATGTTTATGTCTAATAGGAGAAAATTATGTCTAATGCCATAAAGTGCTGATCTATAACTATCAAATTAGGTATATTTAGATCTCACATTTGTTCCGGCTACATATAATTGGATCAGATATAGCATATATCGTTAGATATAATCGTAAATTTCGCTAGATATAGTTAACCTTACTTTGCCCTAGACCAAATTATATTTCACTATATAGTACCTAAATATATCTGATGTAGAATCTGGCAGGGACAAATATGAGATCAAATTACACACAATTTAGACAGTTATACAAGCGGGTCAAGAAGTCCGTGACAGTTTTTTTTGCAAAAAAAAAATTATTTTTCAACATAATATATATTAATACCCTTAGTCCAACATTTCTCCAAGTTTTCTATCCCTTCCAACAAATAGGATTTTTCAAGGTCCAAAAAGTAGGCATTTGTTTGATCAATAATTTCGTCGTTGGAGCTAAATCTCTTTACACCGAGTCATTATTTTAGGTTTGGAAATAGGAAATTGTCACTGGGGGCTAAATCTAGAGAATACGGCGGATGAGGCACAAACTCATAGCCCAATTTATGGAATTTTGCCATTGAGACTACACACGAGTGCACCCGTACGTTTACGGTCAATTGAGAGCAAACGCGGCACCCATCTTGCAGACAGCTTTCTTAAACCCAACTGATCATATAAAATCGAAACCACACTGCCATATGAAATGCCTATGGCATCAACAATCTCACGCACTTTTACTCTTCGATCGGCCAACACCATATCGACATTTTCGGGTGTATTGACCTCAATTGTCCACCCAGAACGTTCAGCATTATTTGTACTTGTGCGACCACAGCGAAAGTCACCACTTTTTTACCATTGAAATCGATGGTGCAGAGCCCCCATAGTATTTATCAAGCTTTCGTTGGTTTGATTGACGGGGTTTTTTTCCCAGAAAATAATGTTTAATGTGCACTCTAAATTCACCGTTTTCCATTTTTAAATCACGGAACTTGCTCAAAATTTGACAGTAGTCTATTAACTTGATGGTACTTCGTATAACTACGCGTCACGGACTTATTGATCCGTCCTCTCTATCAGTTTTGATATAATTTGATCCTATTAGATATAACCATTACCAAGTAAGAATGTAATCGAAGTTGTTCGCATCACTATCATGTTTACAAAATGGCAAAATTGTGTCAAATTAATCAGCCAGATAAAAAGTTATCGACCAAGCTCATGCTCAATTATGACAAGGTTCGCTTAAAGTTTGAAAAGACCGATAAAATATAAGAAAGTTTTATTTCATAAAAAAATTAGTTTGTTTTATAGACAACCGGAAAGTAAACAACATTTGTTTCAAGGCAAAGCTATATGTGTAGATATTTATAATTTCCAGTGAATATGGATTTTTGCCATAACGTGTGCAGTAATTTTTGCTTTAAATCAATGTCAAATCTGTCCAACAGCTGGGACTAATATTCTCCGGTTATCGTTTTCCCCTTTTCAAGGTAATCGATGTTAATGACTGCGCATGCATCTCAAAAAAAAAAAACGATGTACTAATATAGACAGTCAAAATTTCTCTACACTCAAATGCCAACAAAAAACACGAGTGAAGAACTAGTCATTCTCTGCTCTCTCTCTTACTCTCTTCATTGAATATTTCAATACACGAGCAACTTTTTGATAGTGTTATTGTATATAACTGTACTAATTCCAACCATGTTGAAGTAAAATTGCATAAACTATGCAAAAAGTGTGAAATAATCAAGATATAACGCGAGAGAGAAATGTGTTTGAGTGAATTTCTAGCACTTTTTGGTTCTCTTTTAACAGGGTTGCCAAATTGCGCCCATCTTCTGGTCGTCTAATTCTTCATCGTCTTTGCTCAAGAAACTGTCGCCATGGCCTTGTTGGCCGGCAGAACCACCTTGGCCTTCATTAGTACGTGTACTGCCGGCGAAGTCCACTGCTTTGATAGTTCCTTTGTATCTGGTGTGTTCTGATGATTCCATGTTTCGTACACAGTTACGAAACCACGCAAAAATTCCTTCGGATAGCGGTGGAACATCGCCAAACATTTCTTTGAAGTGCTCACACGGTTGCGCTTATGGTGGAGTGTGAGTAAACGCGGCACCACCCATCGCATGTATAGCTTTTTTCGTGTACAAATATTCATGTATTCCTTCAATATTACCCAAACACCTCACGCATTTTCATTCTCCGATCTTCCAATATCATCCCGTGGATTTTATAGAAAATTTCAGGAGTTACGACCTGTTTTTGGCGACCTGAACTTTCGGGTTCACTTGAGCTGAACGACCACAAAGAAATTAAGCAAACCATTTTTTAACCATTGAAATTGCAAATTGGGACTGCACCCCCTTTGTATTTATCAAGCCTATTTTTGGTTTCGGTGATGATTTTGTTACGCAAAAAATAATGCTTGATGAACACACGATATTCACTTTTTCCATTTCATTCGTTAAAATAATCGAAATTTGAAAATTTCGGTCCCAAAAACATTATCACACAATAGTCTTCGTACGAAATAACTTTGTCATAACAACCCTGTAATTGGCTCTGCTTACGGAATTTCAGCAGAGCTGAGTAGCAAGCAAATTAAAAGTGAGAGAAATTTTCGGTTCATGTAAATTGCACTATTTTCTACTTTATACACGTGCTTCTTATGGGAATGGAAATTTCATAAGAACTGAATACAGGGATTTAAGCGACCAACAGACTTGTCATTCAGGAGCATGAGCTTGGTCGATAACAGTTTTATCTGACTAATGAATTTGAAAAAATATTACCAACAAATGTTGTGAACATGACAGTGATGCGAACAAAATGATTAACTTCTTATTTGGTATCAAGAAGGGCGGTAAAATGACATTAAACATCAACGATAGCTGATGTTCATACTCATGAATGACAAGTCTGTGGTTCGCTTTAAGAAATGACAGTAAATATCAGCGATAACTGCTGCTCATGATTGACCAATATATGGTCGGCTTGTACACCCCGCGAAATAAATATAAAGGCAACACCATTTTTTGTTGATTCTAAATGTGTGAGGTCCTTTCAAAATTAAATACTTTTCAGCAAAAAATACTTGACTATGACTTCTTAAAGGTGAATTAACAAAAATAAACTAATTACTAGTGCAAAATATTTATAAAGGCAAAAGATTTATTTAAATATTCTAAAAAGTTTCGTAAGACGTATGATCTCCATTATCGCTGATAGCTTCTACTAAGAATCTTGGCATTGAGTTTATCAACGAATGAGGATCAGTTATCTTCGAATTTCTTGTACTGCTGCTCTTCGATCCTTGACATTCTTCAATTCGGGTCCTTGGTGGTAAACTTGGGTAGGTAAAATAGACCAGAGGTTCTCGATCGGATAGAGATCGGAACTAATTGCATGGCAGTCGAGAGTTGGTATTATTTCAGGACTCCTGAAACTTTGGAGTTTTCTTAGACCGATGTACTGCTGTGTTGTCCTGCTGGATGATAAATTCTGGGACAGAAATTTTCTCCCCAGAATTAACTAAGAAGACATCCAATAGTCGAATATAATACTCGGAGTCCGTTTTTGTGGAAATGAAACATATTGGAGTGGTTCGTCTATAACTCATACCTGCCAAACCATAAGGGAGCCACCGCCAAAATTTCACCACTGACGCATAATTTTGAAAAAACGCCAATATTTGTCCGACCCATCAGGACCATTCAAATTTAATTTTTTCCATCGGAAAATATTACCACTCATCCAAAAATATGTATATTTCAACGAATTTAAATCTGGCTAATACGTGTCTTGGCATGAGAACAAGTTTTCCATACTTTTTTCCATATGACAGTTTCAAGTCGCGTTCCATTATTTGTCGAATACGACGCAACCCTGCTCCCAAGCTCAATTCAGCAATAATTTCCATATCGCCGAAGTTTTCTCTAACAGCAAACCTTTTTTTTTTTGATCTCTCTTTTGGCGCTGCCACTGATCAGTGGTGTCCTTCCTGGTCGTTTTGTGTTTCCATCTTGTCAATGCTACAGCTAGATCTTTTCAATTGCCTCGAAATTTTCCGATTGGACAGCCCTTCATCATGATAATCTTAAATTTTTCCCTCTTCTTCTTCACTTAGGAACTTACCACCAGGTATTCTATATACATTTTTTTTTAATTTGACCTACGTTAATTTTAAAACAATAAAATAACAGCCAAAGAAAACTCACTTCTGTTTAAATTCCTACTTACTACTGTTCGAATTCGGGTTCTATTCCATATTGCCTTTACATAATATGTATATGTACAGTGTCGGTCAAAAAAATAGCACCAACGTCGAAAACTATTGTCATTCCAATAAAAAACTAAATTCTGTGCTTATTATTTGAACATAACTAAGCGATGACGTAGTACTCTGTTTACTCTTTTTAAGAGAAGTTTTTTTCCTCAAGATAGTTAACGGTTCTCTAGAAATGATCGATCATTTACAAAAGGATCTACTTCAGTGCAGTCAATGAAATAGCACCAGCAGGATTTTTTAAATTTGTTTTGCAAAATTTTGTGAAAAAAAGTGAAAACAAAAGGTAATAAAAATTTTTTAATATACTTTCTTCAAAATCAGGTAATAATTTTCTAAAAATTGTATAGTTATGGGTCGCGGAAAGCATTGTTCGCCGGAAAAACGTGAACTAATAAAAAAATTTGCGTCCGAGGGTAAATCTTATTCCCAAATAAGGAATTTGCTGGGCTGTTCCAATAAAATGATAATAAATGCCCTAAGATATGAGCAAAAAGTTGAATCTCGTGGTAGGAAGCCAGTTTTGTCACCCCTAATGGTAAAGCGTTTAGTACGGACGACTAAAGCAAATCCCTTTATGGCAGCCACGGAGCTCAAAAAAACATTGGATGTGCCGGCAAGCGTGGAAACTATTCGCCGCAAACTTCGAGACAACAGCCTCAATGCCTGTAGTCCTCGAAAAGTGCCGCTCCTTACCTCTAAGCATGTTGCTAAAAGGATATCTTTTGCTAAAGCACATCAAAATTGGCCAAAGGAAAAGTGGAGAAATGTGCTTTGGACTTACGAATCCAAAATTGTCCTTTTTGGTGGAAAGGGTTCCAGATCTTTTGTCCATAGGCCATCTAACAGTGAATACATGCCAAAATTCACATCAAAAACTATAAAACATGGAGGATAGTATTATGGTATGGGTTGTTTTTCATATCAAGGTGTGGGTCCCATATATTGGATCAAAACCGTTATGGATGCATAGGTTTATGGAAAAATCCTTGATGAAATTATGCTGCCGTATGCTTCCTACGAAATGCCGCTGGTGTGGGTCTTCCAGCAAGACAATGACCCCAAACACACCAGCAAAATGGCAAAAAATGGTTCAACGATAACTCTATCAATGTAATGGAGTGGCCTGCACAGTCCCCAGATTTGAACCCTATCGAAAATCTGTGGACGGATATAAAGAGGGGTGTATCAACAATAAAACCAACAAGCGTTGAAGGGCTCTGGGAGGCTGTGCAGAAAATTTGGAGTTCAATCAAAGTTGAAAAATGCCAGCATTTAGTCGATTCCATGGGAAGGCGTTGTGCCGCGGTAATAGCCAACAAAGGTCACGCGACAAAGTATTGAAACAATACTATTAATTTACCAACAAGATATCTGAGTACAATTTTTGATTTATTTTAAGAAAGACCACTATTTTGTGTTAAAAATCAAATGAAGTGCTATTATTTTGACTGGGTAGTTTTTAAGTTTTTTGTTTAAATTAATTAGCAAATTATAAACTGTTGAAAAAACCAAATAATTTTCTTATGATAATAAACCATTAACATCAAAGAATTTATTATCTTGTTTTGAGTTAAATTGGCCCAACTGTTAAACAGATGTAAACGGAGTCAATATAAATTTGTGCGTGGTGCTATTATTTTGACCGCAGCTGTATATGTATATGTATTTATATATTATCTATATTTCGCACCAGATATACATATGTACATAACTTGTAATAGAGACCGAATGACTACATTCTCTGGCATAATATAACTCATGATTCATATCCGCATTACAATTCTACACCAAAAACGCAGTGCATTGAGAGTACCGAAAAAAATATAGTGCCTTTATAATTATTTCGCTGAGTGTAGTTAACGGAAACCGATTACATTCAATTGTTATAATCCAACTACACACTTGTTTGATAGTGTGAACTCAAAATTAATCGCATACGTTTCATTCCATCTCAGATACATATTTAAGGAAACCCAAATATTCTACTTGAATACAAAACAACACTTGCTATTTAATTACCAGCTGTGAAAAACGCCAAGAAACGCCATCATCAATACCATAACCGCACAAGTACCACAACAAGATTAGCTGCCACTTTGGACGCAGCAAAACCAACAATATTTGATAGCTTGTGGTGAGTAAAGAGCCACGCGTTAAAAACTCGGTTGCAGTCAGATGTGGTAAACAACAATAAACAATTTACCACCACCACTTCTTTTGATAGAACCATAATAACAACAATTCAAGCTACATATACACTGAAGATTCCATCTAGAGATTGGTTGCATCCATTCAGTTACTTAGTTGTTTATTCATTCATGGGAGCTTTTTCAAATGGCTGCATGCATGGATGGATGCAACGAACACAACAGCAACAACAACTACTACTTGCAATGAATGGGAAACTTAAGTACTCAAAACCATTCACCTTTAAGTACCCAATTCGGTTTGTGGTGGATGTGGAGGTGGTAATGTTGGAGTAGGGTTGCATTGGAGATGGGGTAAGTGTGTGTACTCTCTCAATCTGGTTGCTGTTATGAGATACACGATTCATGTTATTTACTACAACTTAATTCATACATATGTATCTTTGCTTCTCATTTGTGTCATTTGTTTGTTTTGTTCACCATCGTGTATTGAATAACCGACACAATTGGGTGGTAATCGGGAATGGAACCAAAACACACACTCAAATGCATTTACATACTTTATTACCACAATCGACACACATCTTATGCCACCCAGGCTCAGTGGAGTGTGGGCTAAAGTGAAGGAGCACCACCACTCACTGGCTTCTTATGTAGTCTATTTAGCAGCTGTTGACCCATATTTGCATATAATCCACACATTCCTTCGATGCATTCGTCTATTCCATTTGTTTGTCGTCCGTCCACCTGTCTGTCTGCCCCTTTTGATGCCTTCACATTTGTTCACGTTCATTCACATGTTAATTCACAAAAAAAAATAAAAAAAAAAAAACAAAAACAGAAACAGAAACATGAAATAAAGAAGCAGAAGTACAAAAAAAGTACCTACTTACAATTTAAGCAGAATGTAAATAAAAACAAAACTAAAAATAAACCAAAGCAAAGCAGAGACGTCGTTAAATTAAAGCAACAATTAATAATAGAATGCATAAATCTTCATATACACGCATACAGCTACGGCCAAAATAATAGTACGGCGCAAAGTAAAATTTCAAAAGGTTAAAACAAATTCTTCCAAATTATTTCGGTTGAAATTGATGATTTAAGGGAATCGTCTGAAAACGTATGAATGCCAAAATGTTGGTTACGGTCCCGTGAAAATTTGTATTTTAAGTCATTGTAGGCACTTGTAACCGGTTAATCTGTTTCAATACCATTTGCCGGTTTTTAATAAACGTATTTTTCGAATAACAGGGCGTTTGCCGTCGGCTAACCGCATTCATGCTTTCCATTGTCATTAATAAACAACTCAGTTGAATTCAATTCAATTAAATTACATTCAATGAAAGTCAATTCAATCCATTACAATTTAATTCAACTCAATTCAATTCCAATTAAATCAATTCAGTTAAAGTCAATTCAATTCAAGTCAATTCAATTCATTACAATTTAATTCAAGTCAATTCATTACAATTCAAGTCAACTCAATTGAATTCAATTCAACTCAATTCAATTGAATTCAATTCGATTCAATTCATTACAATTCCATTCAATTCATTTCAGTTCAATTCAATAATTCAATTCGATGCAATTCACTTCTATTCAAATCAATTCCACTCAAATCAATTAAATTCAATTGAATTCAAGTAAATTCCATTCAATTAAAGTAAATTCAATTCATTAAAATTTATTTCAATTCAATTCAAATGAAATCAATTCAATTCTATTAATGTCAATTCAATTCAAGTCAATTCAATTCATAACAATTTAATTCAATTCAGGTCAATTCATAACAATTCAATTCAACTCAATTCAATTGAATTCAACTCAATTCAATTGAATTCAATTCGATTCAATTCATTACAATTCCATTTAATTCATTTCAGTTCAATTCAATAATTCAATTCGATGCAATTCACTTCTATTCAAATCAATTCCACTCAAATCAATTAAATTCAATTAAATTCCATTCAATTAAAGTCAATTCAATTCATTACAATTTAATTCAATTCAACTGAGTTCAATTCAATTCAAATGAAATCAATTCAATTAAATTAATGTCAATTCAATTCAAGTCTATTCAATTCATTACAATTTAATTCAATTCAAGTCAATTCATTACAATTCAATTCAACTCAATTCAATTGAATTCAACTCAATTCAATTGAATTCAATTCGATTCAATTCATTACAATTCCATTCCATTCCATTCAATTCAATTCAATTCAATTCAATTCAATTCAATTCAATTCAATTCAATTCAATTCAATTCAATTCAATTCAATTCAATTCAATTCAATTCAATTCAATTCAATTCAATTCAATTCAATTCAATTCAATTCAATTCAATTCAATTCAATTCAATTCAATTCAATTCAATTCAATTCAATTCCAACCGAAACTAGAATATTAGCAAGTGCCGATGTTTTGAACACCGGAGCCAACACCTTTTGTATAAACGTTCTCCAAGAGGCCGCGTGGAAACGATCAACGATATGTTTAATGTAAAATCTTGTTTTGAATGAAATTCATAAATACAAATTTTAATATATATCAATTCAAACTTTAAAATTCCATTCAAAATTTAAGAAAACCATCATTGTAATTTTGAATTGAAACTAAAGAAACATCAGGTAATGTTTAAAACAATCACTATGCAATTTAAAATACATCAATTGAAATTTGGAGACATCAATTGAAATACGAAGAAATCGATTCAAATTAAAAATACATCGATTGAAATTTAAAATTCATAAATGAAAACTTAAGAATTATATTATATTATGTTTATAACATTTCACTTGATATTTAGAATTTAAATTAAAGCATTTCAAATTTTGAATTGATGTCTTCTAGATTTAACTCTAGGTTTAGAATTACAATTGACAAGTTGTTAATTTTTTGAAGTCTCTTAAATTAATTGAAGTCTTTTAAATTTCAACTGAAGGTTGAAATTACATTTGAATTGAATTTAAATATCAATTGATGTGTTTTAAATTTAAATTAATGTTCTTGAATTACAATTGATGTGTTTTAAATAGCAATTGATATTTTGTAGGCTTCAATTGATTTCTTTTAAATTTCAATTGGTGACTTTTAAGCGAACCACAGACTTGTTATTCATGAGCATGAATACCAGCTATCGTTGATGTTTATTGTCGGTTTACTGCCCTTCTTGATACCAAATAAGAATGTTATCGAAGTTGCTCGTATCACTATCATGTTCACAAAATTTTTTGGTAATATTTTTTCAAATTTATCAGTCAGATAAAAATTTACGCATTTGGTCTGATGATCCACCAAAGGTAATACAAGAGCTGCTATTGCATCCAGCAAAACTCAGTTTTTGTTGCGGTTTATGAGCCGGAGGAATCATCGGTCCATATGATTATGGACACAACATTACTGTCAATGGCGCCCGATATCGTTTGAGAATTTCAAGATTTATTTTACTGGTTTCAACAAGACGCATGCTATCTAAAATTTATATAATTATATAATAATATAAAGTAAATAATAATAATATAATTATATAATATTTTGGCTGACACAACGCGTTTTTGTTTGAGGGAAAATAGTCAAAACAAATCTCTTCTTATAATGTCGTTTTCCATATTGTGATCATCATATAAAACAATTAATACCAAAAGGTAACAAAATTTATACCACTACTATTATTTTGACCGCAACTGTATTTTTTATTTCCATTCGAATGAATGAAGTATGTACAAGTATTTCAATCATAAAAGAGCGCCACTCTATTGCTTGTCCATTCAAAATATTAGTATCACGCAGCAGGTTGCATTCGCTGTGTAAGTGTAGGTGGCGCATACAGGGTGCAACGGGTAATGATAGACAAAAACAAAGTGGATTTTAAGCGGAGCACACATTTGTTAATCGTGAGTAATTTGTGTATCATGCGGACAACACATTTGTCGATCATGGGCATGAAAATTAATTTATTAGATTTAGGGTAATTTTAAGGTCATTCAAGAAGCGAAGCATGAATGCAATCGCTATTTTTTCCAACAATAACTTGCTTGTAATCTTTGGTAAATTTTACGAGTCAGGGAAAAAGTTATCGGCAAAGATCATGTTCAAGGCCGGCAAATTTGTGGCACATTTCAGAGACCACAGAAATTTATTGCTGTTCTAGACGAAGTTCTCATTGTTAGTTCTACTTGATAGACAAACCTAACGAAAGTTATCGATAAGTAATCGGTTCATATTAAATTTGAACTTGTTTGATTTATGTATGTATATGAGCAAGTGACAGAACCAAGGAGCCACAATATATGAGGACGTTTTTTGTTCAACAACTCAAAGTAAGGCGACAAATTCATTTAAAATATCCACAATTCACTTTAGAATTAATTTAGAAATAGTTAATAGATAAAAATACTTATCGCCGATTAAGTTGCGACTTGGTGGTTGCTCACGGCCTAATAATGTTATCGAATTTAAACATGAAAACTATTTATAATCAATGAAATGACCCAAGCTAATACTTATAAAAAAAAAACAAAACGTAAAAAAAATATTTTACTACAAAATTGTACACTAATGGTTATTACCCTGTATTTTATTTGTTTATACTTGTGTAGAAAATAAAGTTTATGCTGTACTCCATAATTTCACACAAAACAGTCAATAAATTTATATGAACTGGTATATACATACACAGATCTAAAATTCGACAACAGGAAATCATAAAGCGAAACACAGACTTGTCGTTCATGAGCATGAACATCAGCTATCATTGATGTTTATTGTCGGGTTATAGTCTTTTCACACTAGGCCACATTTTACATCTTCAATCAATTTGCCAAAGGTGTTAATATTTCCCCATACAAATTTGACACTTTGTGAGCTCAACATCTTTCAACACCTTTGAAAAATGTTCCTATCTCAATACGTTTCACCCAACATCATTCGATAATTTTGAGTCCATCACTAGAAAAAAATTGAATTTCTAGAAAAACTGACAGAAATTCAAACAGCAAAACAAAAGATGTATTAATATCAGGTGGTAGCGCTAGAACAGCTGATTTAAATTTTTTCAAATCGTTGCCTCAACTGACTGTTAAATTCATATGTATTTCTTTTGGCGTAGAATACGTCTTACCTTACGGTATAGGGAGTCATGTCAGATTGTTATTGTTGTAGTCTTTATTTCATTGACTATGATGAAACGGCGAGATAACTTTTTTTAAAAATTGTAGGTAAATGAAGATGTTATCTTTCGTTTGATATACATACATTTCATATTGGTTGATATCTTCCTAATATTTAAATTTCTCAAATGAAAATTGTTTAAACATATACACTCAAACATATGTGTGGTGTTTGGTTGAGTGTTTGAGTTTGTAGCGTGAACACAAACTATGCTGCTGTTTCAGTGTGGACACAAACCTGCGGCTGATGTTTTGATTGATGAAATATTGAAATTTCGTATATTTACTTATGTATTTAAGTGAAACAAAATGTTAAATGTGAATTTGAATTTAACATGGATATATAATTATAAAAAATATATGAAAAAATTAATTCATACATTTTTATGTAAAATGAAAGTGCTGCCAAGTAAGCAAAATAACAATGCTGCTTGATGCTGTTTGACAGCAGCTGACAGTTGACGTTTAGTAAATTAAAATAATAAATAAATTCATTTGATTATGTTATTTATCATTTATTGTTATATATGTTTTCTGTCTTATCGGATGGCGTATTCTACGTTAAACTTAATGGCCGTGTCTCTGACACAGCCAGGGTCCCAATAGACAATACAATATATAGACAATATTTCCTAAACCATTTTAGTTCCGTATATTTTTGATCACAAAAATTTCGCTACAGCGATGTGGCATATTAATAAATGAATAATAGAAGATGTAAGATGTTGCAAGGTTGAACGCATGTTTAATTTTTTCAAAATCTTCCATGCGTTCCCTCAAAATGTACGCTAGCGTGAGAAGGTTATTAGCGCAATTCTTGATACCAAATAATAATGTAATCGAAGTTGTTGCATCACTACCATGTTTTAAAAATTTTTTGGTAAAATTTTTTAAAATTCATCAGTCAGATAAAAAATAATCGATCAAGGTCATGCTCGCTTAAGATGGGAATATCAAACAATAGAAAGAACATACAGATCTAAAGTGGACCACAACTTGTCATTCATGAGCATGAGCTTATATTTGGAAAAAATATCACCAACAAATTTTATAAACATGATAGTGATGCAAACAACTTCGATTAATTTCTTGTCAAGCAGGGCGGTAAAATGATAATAAATTTTAACGATAACCGATGCATATTGTAACGATTAACAATTGTATTCTCCGCTTAATAGAGTTTCAAACAATTTTGTAAACAAACTCTTCATTAGAACAAAAATGG
Organism: Phaonia tiefii; assembly: GCA_963931995.1. NCBI lineage: Eukaryota > Metazoa > Arthropoda > Insecta > Diptera > Muscidae > Phaonia > Phaonia tiefii. The sequence goes on from OZ008371.1 coordinate 170,541,026, forward strand.
ATTGGGGAGCGTTTCTCACAACCAGTGAGCTGTGCACTTTCTAGTCTTTAATAGGGTAACCATTCAATTAATCATTATTCGGTTAATCGAATAATCGTGTTATAAAATTAACCGAACATTTTAATAATTACATTTTCGATTATCGATTAACTCGAACAAATCAGTGCGATTAATCGATTAATAAAATATAAGAACGTGTTAATGGCAAGCAGCCCGTCTTGAAACACTCCTACAATGTGGTAACTCATATGACAACGATTTGCGAACAAATTTCATAACTTTTCACACATTTCGAACAGATTTGATAGTTTGTTGAGAGAAAGCATCGCACAGTGCTTTGGATCATAGACATAAACAAAAAAAAAATTGTCTCAAAATTGGTTCTTTAAATTTCAATACACACTGGTCACCTTGTATGGGGGGTATCAAAATGCCTGGTCAATTCTGCTCAAACTATGTACAATAAGGATAGTAGTCAGAAAATTACGTTTTGCAAAATTTTTGTAAAAATTAATCAATCCAGTAGGGTGTTATAGTGTGATATAGTTTCAGAGCGACCCTACCCTTTGTATGGGAGGTGGCAATTTCGGGATTCTATTAATTTTGGCTTGGTACCAAAAGTCACTAATTTTCATGTCGCTGTAACTGCGATTTGTGAATTGTACCTACATATATCTTACACTTAATAATGAAGTTGCTTTTGTTACGTTTTGTTTTGTTTTAATAACTGTGCCTAGTACAATGTTTGACCACTGTTTTATTCGAATAATCGATTAATCGAATAAATTGATTGTGTTTTGTTCGGGTAATTGACAGATTGAAATTTCCGATTAGCGGTTAACCGATTAATCAAAAAACCCGATTAAATAGGTACCCTAGTCATTATTGGGACCTATAGTTTCACAACGCTTCTAAGCGGCATTTTGAGAAGCTTTTTCATGGCTAACTATTCGTACTGTCACCGTCACCGTCACTAAGCGAGGTGACCGCCATCGAAAGAAATCTAAGGTTGACATAGAAGGGATCGAAGTCACGTTGTCATATACAAGAGCCGTGCACACTAACCATTGCAGCACCGACGGAAAAAAATTAATCAAAATTATCGAAATAGAAAGTTATCGAAACGATACCCTTTCTTCTAAAAATTATAAAAATATCGAATCAAAAATAGTTGAAGCTGAAAAGAAAACAATTCTTATAAAAGGGCATCGAAATAAAATGTTATCGAAAATAAAAGTTTTCACATAAATTCGCAAAATTATCGGAATAAAATGTCATCGAAAATAAAACGTTTCTTATAAATAACCAACCATGATCGAAATAACTTATCGAAAATTAAACTTAATAATAAATTTAAACATTCAAAAGCTATCGAAGTAAACGCCTACCTAAACTAACGTTTCTTATAAAAATTAAAACATCGAAATAACATGTTATCGAAACAAAACAAAAGTTATCGAAAAAAAAACTTTTTAATAAAAATGATCGAAGTAAATTATATCGAAATCAAAACTTTTTCTAGAAAAATTGAAAAATCTAAATATTATACAAATTGTCCTCTTCAAAAAATGTCGAAACAAAATTTTCGAAAAGAAAAAGGTTCTAACAAAAATTCAGAAATTATCGAAAATACAAAAACTATGGATATACTTTAAATAGTTATTGAAAATAAAACTTTTCTTATTAAAATTCAAAAATTATCTAAAAAAAATTTCGTGGAAATATTTTTTCAAATTCATCAGCCAGATAAAAAGTTATCGACCAAGCCATGCTGATGATTGACAAGTCCGTAGTTCGCTTTAAGCATATTCAAAACTCAAAACTTTAAGCATATTCAAGAATTATCTGGATATAATGCTATCGACAAGGAAGCCTTTCTTATACAAATTTCAAAATTATTGAAATAAAGTGTTAGTGTAAGAATTGTGATAAAAATTTTAAAATTATCGATGCAAAAATTTATTTAAAAGGAAACTTTTCTATAAAAATTAAAAAATTATCGAAAAGTGTGAAGTGTGTATAAACACTGCGGTGGCTTAACGGGCTAGACGCTGCTGAAAATGATGCTTCACAAACATCGAAACGATCGTCCAGCGAATGTGAGTTCGAATCCCATCCGCGGCATTTACATTTTTTTCAAACTGAGGAAGCATGATCTCTAAGCCTTAAAAGAAATTATAACTTGAAAAATGTTTCCATTCAAATTCAAATATTATCAAAGAGCACATTTTTCTAACAATAGCTCGAAAAACAGCGAAATAAAAAGTTATCGGAAACAACACTTTTCATATGAATAATCGAAAAATGTTTTTCCCGTTTTCCGCGTTCATATATATTCATTAATTTAATTTTTTTTAAATTGTATGCGGGGCTATCCGGTTTTTGTGCCAAAAATTAAAATTAAATAATGAAGAAATATTTTCTTATACAAATTGAAAAAGTGACCCAAAAATTATCGGCTCTCAGACTAGTCATTAATAAGCGTTATCGATCGATGACTTTGTATATGGCTGATGAATTTAAAAAAATATTGTCAACAAATTGTGTAAGCATGATAGTGAAGCGAACAACTTCGATTATATACTTATTTGGTATGAAGATGGGCGTTAAAATAAATGTGAACGATAACCGACGATAATTCTCATAAAGACTAGTCCATTGCCCGTGATATAAAAAATCAAAATTTATCAAAATAAATTCATATCGAAATATGATGTTTTTTATATAAAAACGTACCACATGCCTGTTTGTCATAATCATGAGCTTTGTCTCGATAACTTTTACCTTGTGATGATGAAATTTAACAACGATTATCGAAATTGTTCGCAAGCAAGTCAGTGATGTGTGAACAACAGCTATTGCATACTTGTTTCGCTTCGGGAACGGCGATATAACAACAGTAAATGACACCGATAACCGATGATCATGCTCGTGCCTGACAAATGTGTCGTCCGCAAGATCTGTGCAGCTGAAAATATTTAATTTTCGTATGAAAAGTTATCGGAAAAACCAATTTTAAAATAAAGAGTGATCAAAAAACACACATTTCCTATAAAAATTCAAAAATTATTGAAAAAAAGTTTTCTTATAAAAATTCATAAATTATCGAAAATGAAAATTTTTCTATTGAAATTCAAAACTTATCGAATATAAGTTTTTTATTTTTTTAGTACAGCGAAAACATGTTGTAAGCATGATAGTGGTGCAAACAATTTCGATTACATTCTTATTTGTTATCAAAATGGGAAGTAAAGTAACAATAAACGACACCGATAACTAATGCTCGCGCTCAAGACTGTTGTCTGCAAAAATTGAATACCAGAAAAGATTAAATTTACGTATGCAATTTTATGGATAAATCAAATTTAAGAGAAGTTTGTTTTTGTAAGTTAAGATACATTTTTCAAACAAAAAATCACGATTTTTGTAACCTAATGGTAATCAAAGTATTTTCAGTCTTCCTACAGTTTCTTCTATATTTAAAAATTTAATCCACATGGATTGACTTTATAAATCAACCATGTCCATATGTAAGTTATTACCAATATAGTTTCACACAAATGTGTATTCTTTATACATTTATACATCATTCCAAGATTATAGTGGAGCACATTTTCCAAGACATCACATAAAACAAAATTCCCAACGTCACCGAAAATTTTATGAGGAACAACATAAGATACCTACTACATGACTAGTTGGGTCTGTCAGTTTCCATGTGATATTATTGCGTGATCCATTGAATTGTGTGAAAATTCATACAATTATTTTTGTTGATATTTTTTTTTTTTTTAAATGTGAAAAGGTAGCGACAGCAAAATAACGTCATCACTTTTGAATTTAACAAGCAAATGTTATTAATATGATTAATAAACAAATCGGAAATTGTTATTTCGAATTATTTTTTTGTTTGTTTACAGAATAATTATACACAGGTAGAGGAGAAAAATAGCTGAAACATGCATTTAATCGTGAATTAGCAAAAAACAAAAAAAAAAAAAAAAACAATAACTTCGAAATGTCTGTCTGTCTACACAACTCTGTTTGAAGAATTCCAATAAAAATAATACATACATACATATTTCTCAAATGGCAAAGGGTGTTGTTGGTAACAATAATTTATTGTGAACTATACTGGACAATTAACTAATACCAATTTGCCACGGAAATTATAACATTTAAAAATACATACTGGTTATCGACTAACAAAAAAAAATATATTTTGTAAGAGTAGTTATCGCAATGACTATTTCATTATTAGGAAACTTATCGAAAGGTCATGCTTCGTAAAGCGAACCACAGACTTGTCATTCATTAGCCTGAGCTTGGTCGATTACTTTTTATCTGGCTGAATTTGAAAAAATATTACCAAATAATTTTGTAAACTTGATAGTGATGCGAACAACTTCAATTACAGTCTTATTTGGTATTTAGAAAGACGATAGACCGATAATAAACATCAACGATAACTAATGTTCATGCTCATGAATGACAAGTCAGTGGTTCGCTTAAAGCGAACAATAGACATGTTGGTAAGAGTATGATATCCGAGGCCCCGCGCACTGGAAACATTTCAAAATAAGCCGAGGCACATTAAATAATAAAAACAGCAAACAATAACCCGCTGAGTTATCGATATATCGAAAATTTGAGGTTCCACTGGACTTCGGCACAAGTTTCGTAAATAATACCTAAGAGAATGTTGCCAGGTTCGCAAAATCGCATTTATAGAATAGAATTTTTTTCAAAATTATGATTTTCTTGGTAAGTGTCATCTTGGCATTTATGAATGAAACACATCGTTCAAATGGCTTTCACAACCTGCTTTACAGTACATCATCCGATCTAACCCAATGTTTCAGAGCATTCTCGGTTGTTTGCGCCTTTGTCTCGTGAACGACAGCGTCGATTTCATGTTTTAAGGCCTCACGTAACAGTTATCTTTCACGGCGCCCCTGAGATAATAGTCTAACGGGGTCAATTCGCAGCTGCGAGGCGGTCGATGGCCTTCCAAGTTTCGGCTGATTATGCGATTTTATATCGATTGTAACAATTGGAAAATATCGATTGTAACGTTGGCTGTGTGGCACGTAGCGCTGTACTGTTGAAACCATATGTCGTCCATGTCATCTTCTTTAACTTTTAGGAACAAAAAAAATCCATGAGATTGACACGGTAACGCTCGCCATTGACGGTAAGGGCGGATCCTTGCTTATTTTCGAAGAAAATGCGAAAAACCGCACCAAACAGTCACTCGTTGTGGATGCATCGGCTACTCCTTGGCAACATGTGAATTTTGCCCCAATGCAGCAATTTTGCTCGTTAACGTAGCTCCCGAGGTGAAAATGATCTTCATGGGAGAACATGGTTTTTCGGTAAAAATGCGCATCTTCAGCAAATTTAGCGAAGCGAAAACTCATCGGATGGTCATGAGGCTTCAGTTCTTGGACTAATTGGACTTTATAAATTCTGCGCAAAGAAGTGCGAGAAAGGTTCAATTGCTGCAACCACTGGCGAGTTGATGTTGATGGCTGTTCGACCTCACTTTCAGCTACAGCGGCAATACTTTCCACTGAACGCACTTGACAAGCAAGTATACGATTTCTATTGCCCAATAAGGACCCGGATTTATGAATTCGCTTGACAAAATCATCCATAAACTGCGTTGATGAGACTCTATTAATATTTCTCAATATTCTTCAACCGTAAAGCGACCCATTTTGTAAAATACATGGCCCACCCTTTATGTTTGATTCTGGCAATCGTGGTGCAATGGTAGTGTTTTTATCTGGCTGATAAATTTGAAAAAAATATTACCATACAATTTTGTAAACATGATAGTGATGCGAACAACTTCGATGACATAATTATTTGGTATCGAGAAGTGTGGTAAACCGACAATAAACATCAAAGTTAGCTGATGTATGTACATGCTCATGAATGACAAGTCTGTGGTTCGCTTTAAACTTCCGATAACTAAGCGAGACGGCTCGTGAGCTGTGAGCCGCCAATTAGAAATTTGCGAGCCAAAATGTAAAAACTACACAAAATTAATAAATAATTCATTATATGGCAGTAGTCGGAAATGAAGAAAATTAAAAATACCAATATCTCGGAAACAATTTGTTTGATAGAGAAAATATCCTCATTCTTAAGGGTTTCTAAGGGACCGAAATTTAATCTGTCGGCTCGTTAGTTGCATCAGGCGGTTCCTGGCACGCGAGACTACAAGTTGAAAGTAGCGAGCTGGGCTGGGAGCCGGCAAGTAGACATTTGTGAGGTTAACTTTTGACTACTGGCTCGAGAGCTGGCTCGATTCAACTTTGGCTCCCAGCTCACGAGTCAGATTTTAGGTTGAGAGCGGGTCAGACTAAAAAGACTGAAAATTGCAAATACAAAAAAAAAGGAAAATTAAAAAACATATCTCCAAATTAAAAAAATTAGAAAAAATTAATAATTTGGAAATAGTTGGATGCGAAGGATTATAAAAGAAACCAACATGAGGGCTGGTTGAAGGCTCCGTGACTTTTTGAACTTCCCCCAAAGTTAATTAAAAACTAACACTAGCCGTATGTTATGGTCTCTCAAAACAGGTCGTCCCGCCCGAAATTGTCGATAAACTAGACAGTCAAAATTTCTCTTCACTCGAATGCCAACAAACAAACCGAGTGAAACCCTAGCCATTCTCTGCCCTCTCTCTTACTCTCTTCATTGAATATTTCAATACACGAGCAGCTTTTTGATAATGTTATTGTATATAACTATAATATTTGGGCATGAAAAAGCTTTCCGCATGATGGATGCTGCGATTACTCACAATAGACTATAACCGCAACCGTGTGACCATGTCAAAGGAACCGTGTAACCATGTTCAACCGCAATCCGAAGGAACAGTCAAAGCAGTGAACTTTTTCGGGTCAACGTGTACCAAAGAGGGCCGAGGTGGATCTGTCGTCGAACGAGGTGATGCCAACAGTTTTTGCGATGCTTGGGGTGTCATTTACATCGATTACCTTGAAAAGGGTAAAACCATTACCGGCGAATATTATTCACACGTTTTAGGCAGATTCGCCATTGATTTGAATCAAAAACGACATAATATGACGAAGAAAAAAGTGTTCGTCCCCCATGACAATACAACCGCGCACAGGTGTGTAGTCGCCATGGCAAAAATTCATAAATTGGGCTACAAATTGCTGTCTTATCGGCCATATTGTATGGATTTTGCTCCCAGTGACTACTTTCTATTTCCAAACCTGAAAAGATGCTGCGGCGGTAAGAGGTTTGAGTCGAATGAAGAGGTCATTACTGAAATCGACGCCTATTTTGAGGAACTTGAGAAAACCTATTACTTAAAAGAAATACTCAAATTGGAAAAAAGATGGACTAAATGTATCGAGTTAAAAGGAGACCATGTTTAGAAATAAAACATGTTTTTTTTGGCGCAAAAAAATATTTTATTCAAAAAATCACGTAGTTGTCAAACTACCCTCGTAGCTCGGATATGATGCATTTAAAACGAAAATAACGTAATTTTTGAGGGTTTCTACACGCTGAAGAAAAAAACGGCCCCAGCAATGTATTGCAGGAACCATGTACATATTTGCAAGCATTGCTTTCGTGAATTGAAGATCTGCTTGTTTTTGTTTCTTTATTGTTTGTCACGTTTTTGTTTTCAGCAGTTTTCAACGAACAAAGCCACATTTGGTCACAAATACACATGTTAAAACCTATGTATCATTTTGTCCCAAACATGTTATATTGAATAGCAAACGCAATGTGTTTGGACACAAGTATGCTATATTTGCGACAAGCTGCAAACATGTTATATTTACATCCAAACGACAAAAAACACAAATTTTTTTAGCGTGTAAGGGGCCAAAGCTGAACATGTCGGCTTGCAAGCCGAGAGCCGCCATAGTCTATCTACTTCGAGCAGACAGGTCAAACATCTACTTCGAGCAGACAGGTCAAACATTAGGTTATTTTGGAACCCATCATTTAGTTGTCGTTATCGAAGCCATTCATTTCCTTCTTACAAATTAAAATTTACGAGCCAGCTCGCGAGGTGGTAACCCTGTTTACAGTAAAGGTAAAATGTGAAGAAAAAAATCACATGTTTGAACAGTTACAGTTACAAAACTTGCTTGAGAAACATCCAACAAATGTAATTGTGGATTAATGTGGGTTATTTGATAACCCTTATAGAATTTCTAAAAATACTACAAATGCATTCTTTATATGTATTTAGATTTACGTTTATGTGCCGCTTGACGTCAGATTATACAAGTTTATGCAATAGTATCTTGCCTACGCCAAACACCCTTTACTTGCATGTTAGTTTGTTGTGTTTTTTTTCGCACGAAAGTATAGAATATCACTTGACAAAGCAGATGAAGTCAAAGTGTAGGTATTGTCGATTGTTTTACATTTCAGACCTCGGTGTTTCATTAAATATCACAATACAATGCGAGTGGTGGTAGTAATCATATTCATGGTGAGTACTGTATAGATTTGTTTTCATGACTGCATATGGATCTTCTGACAGCCACCAATTTCGAATTGCAAACATTTGTCAGGTGAATTACATTGTTGATATTTTTGGAATTTTCTGGCATTGCACTTAATGGGACTGTTTACGGCCACCTTATTCACCCCTTTAACCTGAGAACAATAACAACAAACAACGATTTAAAAAAAAAAACAAGGTACCTATCAAGTAGCCATGACGTCATGACACGTTGATTATCCACTTCAATCACAGTAGGAAAGAGCACTAAGTACAATGTAACCATGTGAAAAGTAATTTTCATATCTAAAAATTATAATTTTTTCTAATGACACAACACGCGTTGGATCACTTTAAAGTGGCTGACACTGTAACGTTTTTGGGTAGGTTTTCTTCTACTCGTTTTCTAGTCATTTTCAACTCAAGGTCATAGTCATTCTGTTATCTTGTCGGAGGAGATGGCTGTCAATAGCACGTAATGCGATGTGGTTGTCGCTTTCAGTGATGTTTTTCATACCGCCGATCGTGCTTGTTAGCATTGGCCTGAGTATATGGGGCGTCAATAATTTACTTAATGGACCAAAAAAAAAAGTGAGAAAAATAAACAAACAACAATTATTGACATTCGGCTTGAAAACCCACATTTGGAATTGAAATAGTTTTACTTCAATTGATATTTTCGCACTGATATTTTAACTGTATTTGAATTCTAAATGGAGAGAAATCATTTCAAAATGGCCTTATAAAGTGACTTAGTTCCTTTTTAAGATTTGCCTTTGATAGAAAATATTTAATATTAAAACAAATTAGATGGACATCTTTATGAGGGGTTCATACTATTTGACTTCCTACACTCACATAATTAATTGTTTGAATAGAGGTTGTACAAGATGGGGCAAAAGTAATCACCCTATTGGAAAACCCTATAACTTTTGCAAATGGCGCCAAATATCAATTCGGTTTTGACATTTGCGAAGTAAACAAACGCAGAATTCAAATGGACAAGCAGTGAATCGGTTTAATCCTCAAGAACGCAGAAAAATTGTTTCCATTTTTTTGCGCAAATATTCGTCGGTTGTGTTGGCCCAGCCTGAATTTCGTCGCAGCTTTCCTGGCCATCCGATACCAACTGGACAAACACTGCGGCGTTTGGCCACTCGCCTTGAAGAGACTGGAACAAAACAAAATCTTCCCAAGGCTGGCCGGCCCCGAAGCAGCCGTTCTGCTGAGAATATCGCTGCTGTGGCCCAATATGTCGAAGAGGAGCCCGGAAAATCGACCAGACGAAGCAACAAGCAATTGGGCATTAGCCGGTGGTCCCTACGCATAATTTTGGTGAACGATTTGAAGATGTTCCTTTACAAAGTGTATCAGCTGTTAGCTGTTGACCTCCAAACGCGTGTAACCTACGATCAATGATGAGGCTCATTTCCATCTTAGCGGTTATGTGAATAAAGAAAATAATCGTTTCTGGGGCACCGAAAATCCGTGTATCATCCACGAAGAATCATTACACCTGCTCAAAGCAGGGTTCGTATTTGGTGGGTAATGAGTAACCACCTGTGGAGGTAAAATTTTTATTATTTTTTCGATTGGACGCACCGTTTTCGAGTTATAGACACTTTTTTATTTTGACGATTTTTCGAGAAAAAAAAGTCTTTCACACGAATTGGACCACTTCACAAAAACCCCTTAAGAACTTGCAAAAATTGGTTATTTTTTCGATTGGACGCTCCGTTTCCGAGATATAAACATGTGTGCGTTTTAGCTATTTTTTGCTTGAAAAATTTTATTTTTTGAGATTTTTTAAAAAAATTGGAGACACCCATTGGTTAAAGCCTCCTCTGGAGGTAAAATTTTTATTATTTTTTATTATTTTCCGAGATATAGAGATTTTCCCTAATTTTTTTTTTGATATTTTCGATCAAAAATGGGGATGGGTTACCCTGGGTAACCCATTACCCATCGTCGTGGGTAGCTACCCATTATTTTCCCCATTTTCCTGAGGGTAATGAGTAATCGTGATGAGTAATTCCCCATTGTCGTGGGTAGCTACCCATTATTTTCCCCCATTGACCTGAGGGTAATGGGTAAACGTTCGTTACACATTTATGCTGGAGGAGTCACCGGGACATTTTTTTTTTGAGAACGCCACGGGCCAAACGACGACTGTGTTTCATTAAAGCGAACTACATGATCATCAGTTTGATTAATAACTTGATTATCTGTTCTATCAAATTAATATTACCACAATGTCTTGCAAACAAATTCACGAATGAAGATAAATCCAGAATTAAGCTTCCCACTCATTTGTCAAACTTGATCACATACATAGCGGCGATCTCTAATACTTGCTGTAGTTTTTTGTCATTCACGATACCAAATGCAAATGCAATCAAAAAAAGTAACGGTAGTTATAATAATATCTCGTAATGTACCTCGAACGGGCCTGTTCCGAGCCAAAATTTTGCTAGCTGAGGGCCGCCAGATTCAAAATTACCTCCAGGGTCCCAAGCTGCGAGTCAGACTTTGAGTCTGCTGCTCCCAAATAACACTCACAGAAAAATTTGGTAGAGGCTGCTGAATTAGCCGTTACAAAATTTATAGGTTGTCAGAACGAATCAGAGGTTGTCTCAACCGAATTAGAGGTTGCCACAGCCGAATTAGAGTTTGTCACAACCGAATTAGAGGTCGTCAACGACGAACTAAATGTGTCACAGCCGAATTAGAGGTTATCACAGCCGAATTAGAAGTTGTCTCGTCCGAATTAGAGGTTATCACAACAGAATTAGAGGTTGCCACAACCGAATTAAAGGTCGCCACAACCAAATTACAGGTTGTCACAACCAAATTAGAGGTTGTCACAACCAAATTAGAGGTTTTCACAACCAAATTAGAGGTTATCACAACATATGGTTAGTAGGCAACACATTAGAGGTTGTAGCAACCAAATTACGGGCTATCACAGTCGAATAACAGATTGTTTCGAACTCATTAGAGGTTGTCACAGCAGAATTAAAGGTCGTGACCGACGAATTAGAGGTTGTCAAACCCGAATTAAAGGTAATCAAAGTCAAGATAGAGGTTGTCACAACCGTATTTAGGCAGTGTTACAACTGAAATATTAAATTTTCGTCAATTTATTTAGTAATGATTTATTTTCCTGTTATCTCATAAATAATTACAAAGCGAGGAAATCTTTAGGGTAACAAATTCATTTTAAATACCACTTCCGTCTGTTTTTTGAAGTCTCGACCATCAGCGTCACCGCACCAATTCTGAGGTGTTGTGTCTGTCGATTTAGGTTCTAATCCTGCATATAAAAAAACGATGTCAATACATCTCAAACGTCCGACATGGAAAAACTGAACTGTTGGCATCTGCTTTTACTGCAGGCCGAAAAATGTGGGCATTGTCCCAACAGAATTCATGAGAAATTTGGTTACAGGCACCGAATTGACACCAAATTCGGTTGTTACAAACGAAGATCAAATTCGGTTACTGCGTTCGAATTGATACCAAATTTGATAGTTGCAGCCGAATTGATGACAAATTCGGTTGTTGCTACTGAAATTATAGAAAGTTTAGTTGACGTAACGAATATAAATGAAGAGTCAGTCGTCACAACCGAATCAATTATAAAGGTGTTTCAACCGAACGACCTTGAAAACTGAACTGTTGGCATCTGTTTTTATTACAGGCTGATAAAGATGGGAGTTTTCTGTAAAATAGGATGCTTTAATGCTGAAACAATAAAAAAATAATTACAGGGTTTTTACTTGCATTTCCTATCAACCACAAACAAATTTTGATATCAACGTGACCACAACAATTGTAATTTCAGCCTTTTTAATATAATATTAGCTTTAAGAATATTAAACGTCAATTTTTAAATATATAGAATTATGCATTGGTAACCGAATTGAAAATGAATTTGGTTGTGCCAACAGAATTCATGAGAAATTCGGTTACAGCAACCGAATTGAGGCCAAATTCGGTCGTTACAAACGAATACCAAATTCGGTTACTGCGTTGGAATTGATACCAAATTCGACAGTTGCAGCCGAATTGATGACAAATTCGGTTGTTGCAACCGAAATTATAGAAAGTTTAGTTGACGCAAGGAATCGCCCTTATTCCCGTTGTCGTCGTCGACGTCAATACAATATCGACACCATATTTATTGGCGACTTGAAGGCATTTGGAAAACAAATTTGCGTAATGTTTTAAGAGGGTTGTTTTTGGATCATAGACATCAAAAACTTTGTTGTTGTCGATGTGACAATACATTTATAACGTTCTAAAGTTGACAAAACTCTGATGACGACGACGACGACAACGGGAATAAGGCCGAATATAAATGAATATTCAGTTGTCACAACCGAATCAATTATGAAACGAGGTTGTTTCAACCGACCTACATTGAAAAATTAATTTGGAATTAAAAATAAATTTCGTTGTCCCGACAGAATTCAGGAGAAATTCGGTTACAGCAACCGAATTGATGATAAATTCGGCTGAATTGATACCACATTCGGTTGTGGCAGCTGCCTTTGGTACCAATTTCAGTTGTTGCATACGAACTAATGCCAAACTCAGTTGTTGCAACCGAAATTATAGAAAATGTAGTTGACGTAACGTATATAAAGGAAGATTCACTTGTCACAATCGAATCATTTATGAATCGAGGTTGTTTCAACCGACCGACCTTGAAAAATTAATTTGGAATTAAAAATGAATTTCGTTGTCCCGACAGAATTCATGAGAAATTCAGTTACAGCAACCGAATTGATGATAAATTCGGCTGAATTGATACCACATTCGGTTGTGGCAACTGAATTTGGTACCAATTTCGGAAATTAGAGCAAAATTTAGTTGACGCAAGGAATATAAATGAATATTCAGTTGTCACAACCGAATCAATTATGAATCGAGGTTGTTTCAACCGACCGAGCTTGAAAAATTAATTTGGAATTAAAAATGAATTTCGTTGTCCCAACAGAATTCATGAGAAATTCAGTTACAGCAACCGAATTGATGACAAATTCGTCTTAATTGATACCACATTCGGTTGTGGCAACTGAATTTGGTACCAATTTCGGTTGCAACCGAAGTTATAGAAAATGTAGTTGACGCAAGGAATATAAATGAATATTAAGTTGTCACAACCGAATCAATTGTGAAACGAGATTGTTTCAACCGAATTTCAGTTATGGGAAATAAATTGAGGTTACAACCTCTTTTCAAAAAAAATAGTTCTCTGAGTGAGGGTGGAAAAACTTTACATTCTTAGGGAAATCACCACTAATTTTCTGTGTACATACCTAATCATATATACGTTTAGAAAGTTTCATCTTCTCCTTTCTAAACCCGCTTACAAATTTCAAATCGGATAAAAAGTTAGTGAGTTACACGTTCTGAAATACTCGAACTAAATTCAAAACGGTCTTTACATACTTATTAACTCAAAATGTTCAGGGTGTTTCAGAATTTTCAAAAACGGTTATGTGACGTCCTCAACAATACCTACAACTCAAGTATTAAAAATATTGCTATTTTGTAGTACCGTGTAATTAATGACACCATTTAACAGCACCCGATACAGCAATTTTATACCGCTGCTACTTCTTATAAGTCATATGCATTCATAATGATACAACTCTGTATCTGAAAGATAACAATGTGGACTATTGTGCGAGTAATACTACGATTGCGACACATTACAAATCTTAATTAGATTATTTTTTCATTCATTATCAAATTATATAGCGGATGTTTAACTTAACTAACATTTAGACTTTCTCTTGTTTGCTGACATATTGATACTTATCATCATCATCATCATCGTCATCATTTGTTATCACTGACAGTTTCTTCATTTCAAGAAACTGAGTGAAATATTTTGTGATTATGATTCTAATGAATTCGATCTCAACTGTTGTTGATCGTGTTCATTTTGTAAATGTTATGTTTTAGCTGAGATCTAATAATTTGATCAGTTGTCATTTAAGTCTCTTTCACTTTTACTAGTTTAATCGCTTTTCATAATATTCACCTTCTTGATTTTTATTTGTATTTGTAATATCTTTTTCTTATTTTGCATTTTTTATTTAATTTTTATTTAATTACTGGTTTATTGTTAATTGATCATTGTCCATGCTTTCTTTTTGGAGCCAATGGCACAAGTTAATCATGATGCCCTCCACAGTCAAAACAAAGGAACTACAACTGATACTCATAGTAAAGACACGATTGACTCAGACAACGTGTGATTTATTCGGATACGTTAATTGAGGTGTAAAAGAGACAAGAGAGAATATATAACTGCATTAAACTCTTAACCAACAAAGAGGTGAATATGTAAAATTCTAAGAATCAGATTGTCCAACATAAATGTTGTTGACCCAACGCCAACATAACGAAAGAAATAACATAATACTGTTCAAATTGACCAACATAACTTGAATATTTCAAAACTTTAACACTCATAAAATAAAGTTTGCTATTAACAGCCAACAACGATTCCTACTTATTAGCAGGCAATTTGTCTGATATTGCAGCAAATGTACTGACATAATAGCAAACTGTTTGCAGTGTTTATAAAATAGCTGACAAAATGTTTCCTAAAACAACAAACATCTGTTTGCTTAAGCAACAAACATATGTTTGCTGATACAGCAAAAAGGTTTGCTTTTCCCTTTTCAGCAGTATTTTTTGTTAACATATTTTTTTGAGTGAATGGTAAACAAAAGAAGTAAAAATACAGTTTTATCAACAGACAGCTAACGTTGAAAATTCATCGCCACCGCGTAAATGTTCATTGCAGCAATAAACAGTTTCGTACATCCGACGATCTTGTCGTTCCTGAGTGTTTACGTTGTGGCGATAAAATGTATTGTCTTATGAACTCCTCTCATGAATAGATACCCTGAACCGCAAGTGGCAACTCTGAAATTTGGCACCTGTCACATATGTTTATTCCGATTATTAAAAATGAAGCGCTTTTTAAAATGAATGCCTTATAATTGTGAAAACTTATTACATAAATTTGGAAACTTATGCTGAGACCGCTCGCAAACTTCGAAGAATTTTCGGTCGAGAAAGTGCACCTAATGTGTCAACCATTCGAAGAGTGGTAAAAAAATGAAATCATACGATTTAACGCCGTGCGATATCTTTCTTTGGGGTTTTGTGAAATCTCGGGTTTATGTGAATAACCCAGAAACAATTCCTGAGCACAAATCCGAGATCCAACGCGTCATCGGTGAGATACAGCTCCACATCTCTGTGAAAAAGTCATGGAAAATTTCATGACAAGAGTAATGAATGGCCTGTCATCAGAGCCGTGGGGTCCATTTGATGGATATTTTATTCCATACTTAATCGGAACATGTATTCTTTACAATCCAATAAAAAAAAGCACAACTCTCTCAAAAAATAGGTGTTTTTATTTTAAAATTAAAAAATTAATACTTACTGAGACACCCTTGCGATTAAACGATCACAAATTGGTCAGATCTGGCAACGCTACCAATTGTGCATAGTTTGGTTTGCCATTTCATCCAGAATAGATCGAATGACCATCATTTGCACCGTATGTTCGGTGAATGGGAACGTGTATTGTTTACAATCCAATAAAAAAATCACAACTATCTCAAAAAATACGTGTTTTTATTTTAAAATTAAAAAATTAATTCTTGCTGAGTTACCCTTACGATTAAACGGTCACAAATTGGTCAGATCTGACAACGCTACCAATTGCGCATAGTTTGGTTTGCCATTTCATCAAGAATAGATCGACCATCATTTGCACCGTATGTTCGGTCAATGGGTACAAAAACAACAGGAAGTCAACCCACTCTCCTTTGGAGTGAAGAGAATCTACAAGCAATTTACCAGACACTTTTACATCCAAAAATACTCCATTTTTGGTGTGATTTATGGATCGGCGGAGTCTTAGGTCCTTCCTTCTTTAAAAAGGAGAACGGCGAGAACATTACCGTCAACGGCGATTGCCGATTATTTCTTGTCCAACTTGAACGGAATATTGACTGAAGGACAAGTTTTTCCAACAGGACGGATGCCATACATACAACGCGTCAAACAATCGACTTATTGACGGAGACATTTGGTGAATACGTTATTTCTCGAAACGGATCAGTCAATTGACCACAGTGTTGGTGCGATATAAAGCCTTTAGATTAGAGGCTTCCGCCGATTTTTTCTGCTTCGGTGGCGGCGTAGGGACCTGGGAAAACGGCGGCGGCGGCTTATCGGCTAACCTGGCGGCAAGACCGTAGTTTAGATGCGATTGATGGTGCTATAAACTGTTATGAAATGGGACTGGCTGTTGGAGGAGTTGTAGTTGTAGTTGTAGTTTATAGTTTGTTGCTTATTGTGGTTGCAACGTGTGTTGTAAATTAGGACATTGCCATTAATTGATCAATTATATGAACGATTAATCGGCCGTCACGCCGATTTTTACGTAATCAGGTGGCGGCGCGGCAAAAAACTCAAAAACGGCGGCGACGTAAAGGTCTACTCTACTACTCCTTCTCTGGGGTTACGAAAAGTCATTGGTTTATCCAAACAAACCGGAAACTTTGGACGCCTAAGACTGGGACAACCGATAAAGTTCGTTGCGATAAACTATAGAGAAATACTTAAGAGTTTCCATTACTCTCTTCGCTGCCTCTTCATGACGACGAGGTAGTAGGCCATTTCATAGAATTTTATTTGCTGCGGTATTTTACCATTTTTACACTTTCGTTGGACATAAAACGGACAGAAATCAAAAGGAATGCGTATTTTCTTTTAATACAAACAACATAAAACATAATTTAGCTGTCATTAGCATCAATAAACACTATTTAAAATTAGTTCCTGTCTTCTTTGCTCTCTCATTCTCTATCATCGGCCTAGTACCTGTGCCATAGAATCCCCCTGGATAAACTTTAAACTTGGGTGTGACAACCCGTAAACTCTGTTGTGACAACCTCTAAATTCGATTGTGACAAAATCTAAATTCAATTACGGCCAATTCATTAGTCTCAACCGAATTTTTCTGAGTGTATAGCTGTTACGAAATCAGAATCTAGATTTTGTACACTTCTTATTGATTGATTTCAGCGGCGCTTCTGTCACGTGTTGTTCCAATCTCTTTGAGGCGTAGGATAGCCGAGAAATCTGCGACGAATTTCATGTTGGTCCAAAATCACTGACAAATTATTCTGTAAAAAAATTGTCTCGAGTATTCCGCGTTCTGTAAGAGTATAGCGTTCCAGGACTTTTCGACGTGTATTCTATATATTTTTAGTTCAAAAATATGAAAACGAAACTGGCAGCTGCCGTTAATTGCAAAAATTATAATATCTTCCGAGAGGGTGATGCATTTTGGGCCACCCTGTATATCTGAATCGACTTAGCCAATCCCGTGTTTCGGTCCATGTAGTCTTATGATCAAAGTACAGCTCCGAAATTTAAACCAATATGGACACTGGATGGGCCAAGGACGAAATTTTGATATATATGTGTCCACGTTTTTATATAGCCCTCACAGAAATGTAGCTGCCAAACCTGGTCCTAAAGTTCTTGGAGACACGTTTTATTTGGGAATGAAGTAATAATATTACGCACAAGGTAATAAAATGGAACATGTGCACTAGTGCGGGACGAAAAAAAAAGTTGCGTCAGTCACCCCTAAATTTAAAGATTATCTGGAGACAATTTCGGAACCAAAAAATTTTTTTTTTCTGTGCACACTAAATACCGCCTTTTTAGTTTTTTGTATACTGTGTTGCGATTTAAAGTCCGTGCATACATCATTTTTGACTCCGACGTGAAATTCGATTAGTAACCTATGCAATCTCGTTTTCTACCACCCTAATATAGATTTTTTTTTGAAACACTAGGAAAGGGATTTCAAAATTGTGAAATACAGAAAGTCAACAGTCAAAATTGACTTCGGAGTCAAAAGTGCTCAGAGGGAAAAATGGAGCCATTGACAAAACATGAACAACGGTATGCGTTTCGTTTCGATAGGATACCAAATAACAGCGTAGCACAATAAAACCTAAAATGGAGGCATGTAGGGTGCACGGATCAAAAAAATTGTTGGTGTTCTGAACTTTTCTTTGGATAATATTTAAACGTAGGGGGTGTCCGCCTCAACTTATTATTTTTTGTATGGGGACCGACCCATACTAATGTACACTCTGAAATATCTTTCTCTTTGTTGTTGTTTGGAGGCAAATATAATGTGTTTGTAGCATGTCGCACATATAGTATACTTGTGTCCAAACACATTGTGTTTACTATTCAATATTACATGTTGAAGACACAATGATTAATATCTTATAATATATGTATGTATGTTATAACCCAAATATAGATTTGTTTGTTGAAACTGCTGTAAAAGCAGCGGATCTTCAATTAATGAAAATAATGCTTGGACGTAAGCATATGAATGTTCCAAACATATTCATGGTTCCTGGATAATATTACAGAGGCCGATTTTTCATCGTGTAATAATAGGTTGCATCGGTTCATATTTTGACGTATGCCTCATACAAATGTCCTAAATAAACCTGGTGCTATGAACAAAGTTGAACGAATATTTGCTACAAAAGTAATTATTAGGTGAAGGATGTTAACGTTGGTTAATGAACCAGTTCGGTCCACGTTTTAATATAGAGACTATACAAATTGTACTAACCAAGTCTGGTACTATCGGTTCCAGAATATAACAATTTGTAAGAATACAAAAGTTGCCCGCTTTATACTTGAGAGCTGTTATGTGTAGAGTTGTAGTTACGAGAAATGGGTAATTTTTTCCTATGAGTAACGTCTACTTCGTTCGAGGCAAAATGACTGCTATAGTCGGCATTACGAACAAATTGTTTGTACGTTTGAATTATTAAATTTATAATTACGGTTCCCCTTTTTTATTGCATTATTATTTCAACCCATGAACTATGTATTTAAAGATAAAATATGTACAATTTTACGAACTTTATCTTATCGGAATATGTCTGTATTAGTAAATAAATTCAATGCGGGGATGAACCAACTGTTAGAGATAATAAATTGGGAACGGCTGGGAAAATTGTGATTTTTCTTGGAGTTTCGAAATGGAGTGTGTGTGTTCGTGACTAATATACGCAATGAATAATCAATGTATAATATTCTGCAGAAAATCTACAGAAAACAATTTAAGGACGTAGTGTTTCACTAAGAGGTTGGCTTTTAAAACTTACGCCAATTTCCAGCTGTCAAGAGAAGGCACTTTACGTTTTACATACTTATGTAGGTACATTTCACCAAACAAAATTATCGAAAATGGTAGATAATACAATGTTACAAAGGAATTGAGAATTCATCTCTATAAACCGCTTGTCTTCATAGTAACCACGCAAAACTGTTTAGTGTGCGCGATGAAAGGACATTGGTTCGAATAATATTAGTTATTGGTCATCAAAAAGCCGTTCGGAACTGGTGTAAAACTCCCAATCAGTGAGTATAAAACTTGATACCTCACAGGACACCGATTGTGAGAAGCGGATGAATGATAACAAATATTTATTTATTTATTTTATCACTAATTTGTTAAACAACTTTTATTTTTCAGTATACCAAACAAACGGCCCCAGCAACATATTGCATGAACCATCTTCATGTTTGCAAGCATTGTTTGTCATGAATTGAAGAACAGCTGATTTTTTGTTTCTTTGGTGTCTGTCACATTTTTGTTTGCAGCAGTTTTCAACAAACAAAGCTACATTTGGGTCACAAAAACATATATTATAACATATCAATCATTGTGTGTCCAACATGTAATGTTGAATAACAAACATAATGTGTTTGGACACAAGTATATTATATTTGCGACAAGATACAAACATGTTATATTTGCATCCAAACAGCAACAAAAACACAGATTATTCAGTGTGCACTTAATTCGTGCCTTGCCGCTCTCATCCTTTTGCCCAACACCCTTTCCATTATAATTTGCAACATTGTCTGCGATTGGCCTAAGTAACCTTTCACAATAGTTATGAATGATGTCTTGATTTGTTTGATGTGATTTAATTTTAGAATTAATAATGTCTGCCAATATATTTCGCATTCGTCTTGGGTTTACATGATCTCTGTCCAGTTTATGGAGTTGGGCATAAATCTTTGCCGCAGATGAACCAATGTACATATGAATTTCTGTTACTGATGGGACCCCTTCTCCTCCTCGTTCATATAATCATACGTATGTACGTACGCACGTCTTATTAATTCTAAATGAAATTGACATTTCGTATCAACTGGCAGTGAGTGAAGAAAGAACGTGTGTGTTGTACAACGGACTACGTTGCGTCATGTCGATGATCACAGTTCAATGATCTTTCGCTTGATCTAACAGAGTGGCGGAACGTTGCTGTCTAGTGGATGGTACGTGAATGAGCGTCATTTGTGTGTCAGCAATGGTGAGTGAGGCTGAATATGGATGTTGCAGATGTTGTGACATTAATCCTCAACCATCCATTGATGGTAGTGGTAGTTGCGGCCTTTAGTTTTGCTTTAATATCCACACAAGAAGATTAATGCATTTCTTAGAGATCAAAAGTGTCTTTGATCTGAAGATGCGTTTTTCAGCATTAGAAAAGTGTCGTACACACACATACGCGCGGCAACTTGTTGAATGTCATATCCGGGCGACTGTGATTAAGTTTAGAAGAATTAGCAAATAGTTTTTCAAATATTGATTTAGTTTATTCTGATAAATTTAGAATGGGGGAAATATTGTGCCACCAGACACTATGAGGTGAAGTCTTTGTTGGAAAATGAATGACAACAAAATTTATAAAACCACAATATCATTAAATTCACAAAGATTTATCGAAAACCCCATGCATAATTGTAAATATTTTAGTGTAGATGAAAGTGGCTAAAATAAAATGTATAGAAACTAAAATATCGATAACACAAGTATCGATAACACAAATACTGATAAATACAAGTATCGATAACACAAGTATTGATAACATAAGTACCAATAAAACAAATATTGATGATACAAGTATATCAAAACAAGTACCGATAACACAAATACTGGTAATACAAGTATGGATTACACAAGTATAGCTGAACACAAGTATCTATTACAAAAGTACCGATAACGTAAGTAGGGATAAAACAAGTACCAATGAACAAGTATCGATAAACAAAAGTACCGATAAACACTAGTATCGATAAACACAAGTATCGATAAACACCAGAATCCATACACACAAAAATTGATTACACAACTATATCTACATAAGACATCGACTATCGATTTCATAACTACCGATACCATAAGTACCAATAACACAAGTATGGAGAAACACAAGAATCGATTACGCAAGTATCGGTTACATAATCACCAATTAAAACAAGTAACGAAAGCACAATTATCGCTAAACACATGTTTCGATAGACACAAGTATCGAAAACACAATTATCGATTACACAAGTATCGATAATACACGCATCGATTACATAAGTACATATACATATGTAACTCAAGTACCGATAAAACAAGTATCGATGCCACAAGTGGCGACAGGGATTGAACCCACGTCCTCATGCATCGAACCCACGTCCTCATGCACAAGAGCCGCGCACACTACCATTGCACCACCGACGGCCCCAAGCATCGATAACATATGTATTATTTACACAAGTATTGATAACACAAGTATTGATAACACAAGTATCAATAACACAAGTATCAATAACACCAGTATTGATAAACGCAAGCATCAATAACACCAGCATCGATCGACACATATATCATTTACATAACTATTAATAACACAATATCAATATCGCGGTATCGACAAACACAAGTCTCGATAACACAAGTATTGATACCACCATTATCGATAACACAACAATCGATAACATAAGTATCGCTTAGCCCAAGTATCTATTACAAAAGAACCGATAACACAAGTATAGATTGACAGAAGTTGCGACAAAACAATTATCGATTAACACAAGTATCGATAACATTCATTTACACAAGTATTGATAACACAATTACGATAACAAAAGTATCAATAACACCAGTATTGAAAAACGAAAGCATCAATAACTCCCGTATCGATCAATACAAGTATCGACAACATATTTAACATTTACACAAGTATTGATAACACATGTATTGATAACACATGTATTGATAACACAATATCAATATCATCAGTATGGATAAACCAAGTATCGATAACACAAGTATAGATTACGCAAGCATCGCTGAACACAACTATCGCCAAGTATCGATAACATCAGTATCGATAACACAAGTATCGATAACACATAATAAATAAATAAATCATTTACACAAGTATTGACAACACAAGTATCGATAACACAAGTATCAATAACTCCAGTATTGATAAACACAAGTATCTATAACACATGCATCATTTACACAAGTATTGATAACACAAGTAACGATAACACAAGTGTCGATTACACAAACATCGTCTTTTTCGGCGATTTGCACTGGCCGGCAATATTTTACCAACTCGAATTTTGTATTTGCGTCTTTTTATAAACTATGTCGATTTTTTTGGAAGCCCTCAAAGAGTACATATATCCGGCAAGAGTGCGAGAACATATCGCCCGAAGTTCTCAACCGATATCATCTTCAAAAAGTAGTGAAAAAATTGTATAAAGGTTCAAGGTAATCCCAATTTTTGAAAATACTATCAAGTTGATGAATAATATCGTAAGCTTTATAGTAAACAGAAAATGGTCTTGAGCTGGAATAAATTTGAAAAATTTAAGTCAAAATAAATAAAAAAAATTTAAATTAAAAATAAAAAAATTAATTTAAAATTTAAAAATATAATTATGTCGTTTCATTTAAAATAAATAACAAAACAATATCAGGTGTGCATTTTTGTACCAATTAGTACAGTTAAAAAAATAAATACAAAAAAATATTACAAATAATAATAAAAAAGAAATAAAAATAATAATAAAAAAGAAATAAAAAGTATATTAAAAACAAAATTTTAAAAAAGTAAGAAAAAAATATTTTAAAAAAAACTAATAAAAGTTAAAAACACAGCTTCCGTTTTCTATTCCAATGAGCTACAGCCATGACTCGATTTCCTTTTTCATAAATGAGAAGTTTTGTGTACCTTAAATACATTACTCAAACGAATTTTGTGGGGAAGGAAATTTTCCTTTAAGTGTATACTTCTGTTCGATTGTCGACAATACCTAGAAGTATCAAATTGAATTATGTATGAATTACAGAGTATCAAATATTCTCTGTCAACTAAACCTTTCCATATTTTAATTTTATACTAAAACTACAGTGGAACATGGCCAAAGCTGATAGCCATCCGGATTTATCGGTTTATATACATATTGTATATTTTAAAAATCATCAGGAACTCAAAAAGGCGTCTGCCTCAGTCAGTGTGATGTAGGCTTTCAAATCAAAAATTGAACTCTCATTTTTGTATAAAATTTGGCTCTCAAAACAACCACCCATAAATATCTTTATTATTTGTGTTAAATTAATAAATGGACAAATGGTTTTTAGTGGTTTAATAAATCAATCGAAAAATTAAAAAAAAAAATTCTAACGTTTTTATTAATGCTCTTCAATTTACTTTCACTTCAAAACGCATTAGAAAATTGATCAAAACCAATTTAGGGTGCACACCAACCACCTCATATAACAAATAGAATACATACGTTGCAGCAAAACATCCCCCATTATTTTCGTTTTTCGATACAAAATAAAATTAAAATTTATTGCAAAACTGAAACACTGGGATGTTCGAGAGTGAACAAACACTTTGAATTCAATTAAACAATTTCAGCGGAGAAATAGAAGAAGAAAACTGAAAATCGAACAACTGAATTAAATGAAGTGTAACTTTATTTCACTTTTCTCCCAGACACGATTTTATTGTTGAAATGTTAAAAAATTAGAATAACAATAATTTGTATTGATGTTACGATGAGTCTAAGCAACAACAAGCGCATGAGTAGGAGAAAATCATGTGAATGGCGTTATTCGCTTTATCGTAGAAAATTTGCAAATTCTTAATGTATAATTAATAAGTAAAGGGTGATTCATCAAAAGTATGACAACATTTGTAAATATAAGGGGATGATTTCAAAATTAGTGAGTGTAAAATACAGTGCCAATGAAATAGGGGTTCCGATTATTAAGTTAAGCTTATACTTTTATATCCCAGAAGGACACGGTCGAAAAATGTCAATAAAATACTAAAGATATTTGAAATAGTTAAAGCAATGCAACTAGTCCATACACTAGTGACAATTGTACTACAAGTAATTAACCTATTTGGGAATTACTGCGATATAATTCATTAGTAGCGCAGTTGACACATTCGTCGTTGATTTCTAAACGAATTTAATTAACTATCGTAATAATTTGTAACTACTGTATTAGTTGTTAGCAACTCATTGTTTGTTAAACTAATAATTTTAATAAATTATTATTTTTATTTATCAAAAATAAAATAATATTTCCACAATAAGTAAAATAAAAAACAACCAAGTGCAAAATAATGAAAAAAGAGTAAAACACAAAAATAGCCGATGTCGTTAATTTTTTATCAAGCATTCTAGTTAATTTCAACAAAAGCATAGGTACTTTTAAATCAACTACGTCCAAGTTATTGGGTACCATTTACTTGGTTCTTCTGTTTTATTACAATCAACTGTGCATTTGTCACTAATTTATATTTCATATCAACTACGCCAATAGTCAGAGGAATTTCACCTACGGGGTGGTTGAAATGTCGGTTATTTACTAGAGATTTGTTTGTGTACTATTATTAAACCGACAATAACTTTTTCTTATGTAGGAAAATATTATATTGGTGACGCCATGTTAAGCGCTCAGTCTGCCAAATCATTTGGATACTAGTAGATCATTTCAATTTTAAAAATAATTGTATCATTTGTAATTAAATTTATTTTGTTGGCGCTGGCCCATATTTCCCGAGATACAGGCGTCCAAAGTTCGAATATATAATCGGAAATATCTATAATATTTATTCTCAATTTTTCCTTTGTCTTCGATCCGGGTTATATTTAGAAAGTTGTAATTCCTTTTAAGCTAACAGATCAGATTTTTTGGTTAATGACAAACAATTTAAACAGACGCGGGCAGGATTCGACATTACTTATACATTCGCTGGACGATCGTGTCGCTATTTGTGGATCATCATCTAGAGCAGCGACTAGCTCGTTAAGCCACCGAACGAACTGTCTATTCAAACTTAAGACTAATCGAAATTTATCGGTGTAAGCAATGTCAACACGCTGAAAAATCTCTCTTTTTGTTGTTTGGATGCAAATATAAAGTGTGTTTGGAGCTTGCCGCTAATATAATATACCGGTGTCCAAACACATTGTGTTTGCTATTCAATATTACATGTTTGAGACACAATGATGGATGTTATAATGTTATAACACATGTGTTTGCGACCCAAATATATCTGTGTTTGTGATATAAATACAGCTGTGTTTGTTACACTGTCTATGCTCTCTCGAGAGCAAGAGACTAAAAGAGGGACGAGTGTATATATCTTGTAAGGGTGTATCTGCATTTTTGCATAATTCTCTGTCAGTGAGTCGAAAATATTCCCGAGTGTGCGTGTAAATTGCATCTTATTTTGGCTGATGTATTGCGTTTTAGTTTCATGTATTCAGTCGTCAATGGTTCATCGGACTGAGGATATCAAAAGCGCTTGATCAGTGAAAAACGTATAAACGAAGGCTCGAACGGTTAAATGGTTTGTGATGTTACTTTGGTTTTTGTATTTCGTACGTATGTATGTGTGATACCAAAGTGGGAAACGATTTTGAGGAAAGACTCTGGAAAGGGCAAAAAACGTGAATGTCTGTCCGAGCCTTTACTGAAAAAATTAGAACGGCGGACCATTTGTAAAATAAGTATAATAAAAAAAACACAAGTAACTAATCCATGCTTGACTTGCATGAACTAGATTTGTATATAAATATATTGTTTGTATTCCAACGCATGGTGATAACCAACGCATAGCTGAAACCTTCTGTAAACAAAAACCTGAGACACAACAAAGAAAGGAGAATCAAAAAAGAAACAGATTCTCCTTTCATGAAAAAAAATATTGCATTCAATGCAAGCAAATATAAAAAGGGCCGTTTTAAATCTTTTAATTTTTTGTATTAATTATTTATAAATGTGGATTTATATTAATAAAATTAATTATAATAAATAACACATATATGTATATTGAAAACAAAGAATAATAATTCGTTTCTAAATATTATTATGTTTGGGAGGATATAGGCATACGTTTCCATATGCAAGTTTGGGGGGAAACATGCGAATGCTTCCACGTAAGTATACGAATGTTTGGGAGTAAACATGATACCGTTAACATTTAAATACAAGTGAGTTTGGGACTTGCAAACATGTGAATGTTTGAAGTGTGTTCCAAACATATACATGGTTCCTGCAGAATATGTTTGGGAGAATATGTTAGAGAGGCCGTTATTTTTCAGCGTATAATGTCCGATTCGGTTGAAATAAATGTTACTGAATAACCCATTTTGGGTTGTTCAAAAGGAAAAATAGGATTTTTACCTCACTTATATGTTAAAACTGTATACTTTTCAAAAAACTTCGGAAGAAAAAATATATTTTCGCTGCAATCGGTTAATAGACAAAACTTTAAGTGTTATTTCAAGCTAAAATCCTTTAATCCATGACACACCGGAGATATTAAAGTTCAAAGATTTTCTGTCATTGATATTTTCTTCATAGTTTTTTTTGTGTATCAAAGCAATCTACATCATTTCCAATTCAATTTCAAATATATCAATTTAATTTTGAATAATATCAAATGAAGTTTGAAAATTCTATCTGAAATTTTAAATACATCAATTGAAATTTAAAATACATCAATTGAAATTAAAAATTTCTTTTTGAAATTTATAATATATCAATTGGAATTTAAAAAACATCAATTGAATATTAAAATACATCAATTGAAATTTAGGAAATCAATTGAAATTTAAAACACATCAATTGAAATTTAAATTACATCAATTGAAATTTAAAAGTCATCAATTGAAAGTTAAAAGACTTAAATTGAAATGTAAAAGCCATCAAATAAAATTCAAAATTCGTTAAAAGAAATTTAAAAGTTTTTAACTGATTTTATGTTTTGACGTCTTTTAAATTTTAATTGATGTAATTTAAATTTCAATTGGTGTGTGTTAAATTTCAATTAATGTACTTTAAATTTCAATTTATGACTTCTAACTTACACGTTATGTCTATCAAATATTAATTGACGATTTTAAAATATCAATTGAGTTTTTTTGTAAATTGCAATTGATGTATTTTTTTATGTCTAAGAAAATTTTTAAATTTCAATTGACTTTTTTTTAAATTCAAATAGAATTTTTAAATTTCAATAGATTTCTTTTAAATTTTAGTTGGAAATAGTTTATTACGTGGCCCGGCTTTGTGATTTATGTGAGGTTTAAAAATAGCTTCGGGACTTCGGCTTAGATATTTTGTGTAATAAAGCTTTCTATGTGGTCGGCGTCTGAACCGCCTTAGGGATTTATGGGCAAGTATACGATATCCAAGGCCCCTCAAATCCATAACTTTTTTTAGAACACTTCAAGATAAGCAGAAAATATTAAATACAATTTTTCGATAACTCGCTTAGTTATTGAAATAACTGGGGTTACTGAAAATAACCTTTTGAAATCGATAACAATTTTTACCATCTTTAAAATAATTTCTTTTTGATAACTCGCTTAGTTATCGGAATAACTGAGGTTATTTAAAATAACTATTAAAAGATCGATAACAATTTTTATTATTTTACCATTTTTACAATAATTTCTTATCGATAACTCGCTTAGTTATCGAAATAACTGGGGTTATTTAAAATAACTTTTAAAAAATTGATAAAATTTTTTACAATTTTTACAATAATTTATTTTCGATAACTCGCTTACTCATCGAAATAACGGATTATTTAAAATAAACTTTAAAAAATCGATAACAATTTGTACCATTTGTACAATAATTTCTTTTCGATAACTCGCTTAGTTATCGAAACAACTGAGGTTATTCAAAATAACTATTAAAAGATCGATAACATTTTTTTACAATTTTACCATTTTTACAATAATTTCTTATCTTCACTTAGTTATCGAAAAAACTGGGGTTATTTAAAATAACTTAAAAAAAATGATAAAAAAATGTACCGTTTTACCATTTTTACAAAAATTTCTTCCAGTAGAACACCACAAAATAAGCTGAAAATATTAAACAAACGTTGTCGATAACTCGATTAGTTATCGAAGTAATTGGGGTTAAAGTTTTAAAAAAATCTATAATTTTGTTTAACCATTATATTTGAACAGATAATTACTACAATTACAAGTGTTTTCTGTAGAAAATACAATTTTTTTTAAATAATTTTCCATTTTCAGTTGAATAGTTGTTTATTTTGTAAATGTAAATCCATAGTATTTCGATAACTAAGCGAGTTATCGAAAAATTTTATTTGATATTTTCGACTCTTTTGTGGTGTTCTTAACAATTATCAGAAAATTATAAAAAATACATAGATTTTCTAAACTTTAACTCTCTCAATATCTTGATAACTAAACGAGTTACCGAAAATGTTATTTAAGATTTGCATCTTATTTTGGAGCATGCTACCCAAAAATGTTCTTCAATCGAGGGACCTCGGCTATCGTACTCTCCCCGAGATAGGTTTGTTTATACACCGGAACTTTGAAGGCTCGTAGTTCTGAAACTATGGACCATCTACAAGAAATATATACATATTTGGACTCAGAATTAATATCTGTGATAGGATAGAAAATTGAACAAAATTTTAAACTTAACCCTACACTAGCGTAAAGTCAATTTTAGTTAAAAGATTCCTTAAGAGTTGGTGCAAATTCAACACCAGTAAATTACAACACCCTTTACCAAAAGGAGATACAAACGATAACGATAACTTACTTGTTTGCTCAAGAATTGCTGAAGTTGCTATGTTGTTGGTCAGATGGAGTTAAGTTTCACATTCAAATTGGCTGTGTAATTTAGGCGCAAAATTTTTTGCTTTGAAAAATAATGAAAATTTGATGAGAAATTTGTTTATTAACTACTTGACTGATTTCGAGTTGTTGTTCAAATAAATTAAGGCAGTAAGTAGCTTTACTACTTATGTATGTGATTATCTTTTTAGATTTCGATTTTTTTTTCAATTATAATTATCGCTAAGTGGATGTTTATTTGTCGGGTTGTGTGGGGCGTTAATTACAAAAATATTTACACAAAACGTTCTCGTCTATCGGCGGCGTTGGCACGTGAGTTATTTTTGTTAGATATGGACGCAATTTTTTGCTTGTAGTTTCCGATGCACTCGGAAATTAGTGGTGTATGGTGAGTTTGCCCATGCAAATTATACGATTTCTTCGATGGTTTAAATTAGTACTTTCGATTTTTTTCTCCCCGAAGAATTGATTCACTTGTGGTGCTGTGTCTGTAAATTTCTTGTTTTTTTTTTGGTATTTTCTTTTAGTATCTTTTCATTATATGAATATTTTTAAACCAATTTCGACCCATTCACATTTTACTCAGACAGACGTTTCGGTTGATGGCCAGTTTAGCGTTTTAACGGCAACAAAAATATTTTCGATTTAAATTTCGATTCGATTCTTTGTGTTATGTTTGTTTTTCAAATTTTCTTTTGACAAAAAGTAAACAAAACAAAATTGGGAAAACACGTAATACATAAATTAGACTTTCTGCATATGTCACTGTTTAAATATAATTTAAATTGAATTTGTCATACAGGGTGGTAAAGATTTTCTAAGAAGTTAACAACAGTTAAAATAAGTATAATTTGAGGAAAATTTTAAAAAATTCTAGGACAGGTTCAAAATTGTTACATAAAATTATTTGAATTGTACAACAACAAATTTAAATTGTATATATTGAAAACATTTTGATCACAGAGCAACATTTAAATCATAGGTATTAAATAAGCCCTAACTTAGAATCCACGTTAAAGTTTCATTTGAAATATCTTTTATAACAAATCTTTAAATTTTGTCTAAAACTTGTGCAAGAATCAGAATAATTGCGCTTTTGGTTATTGAGAAAATAAGCGTTAATGTAAGAATAAACGCATAAAGGATATAGCGGGTGTGAAAAAGTCGTTATCTTAGAATACCCTTTAAAATTTTATTTGAAACGTATATTTTTAACAAAACTAGATATTTTATCTAAAATATATGCCAGAATCAGAATAATTGTTCTTTTAGATTTTTAGAAAATCAGCATTATTGAAACAGCTACATAAAAGTTTCAACAAGTGTAAATCTGGTGCAAAATAGTATATAACTTAGACTCCGCTTTAAACTTTTTTTAAAATATAATTTGCATCAAAACTAGATATTTTTTTAAATCATATGCCAAAATCAGAATGATCGCTTTTTTGTGGTTTTCGAGATAATAAACATTAAAGAAAAAGTACACATGAAGGTTATAAAACTAGATATTTTATCTAATACCCCGATTTCACTGAAGAAGTTTTTGATTTTAACGAGGATTAGAATGTCAGTACAAATTCAAAACCTTTGATAACATCCAAATCATCGCCAGTTAAATCGGGGCTACAATATTTTATAAATAATTGAATAATTGATCTTTTGAATATTGAGAGAATTCGCGTGAAATGAAAACACATAAATAAAAAATATAGCTGTTCTATCTTAAAATCCGCTTTAAGCATTTGTTTCAAAAATTTTTTGTATCAAAACTAGATATTTTACTAGATACAAAACTGGTGCAAAATAGGCACTAACTTAGAATCCGCATTACAGTTGCATTTGAAAGACCATTTGTTTAAAAACTAGATATTTTATCTAAAATATAGGTCAAAAAAAAAAATATTGCTCATTTGGTTTTTAGGAAAATCAGCATTAAAAAACAGGTGACAGACATGAAAGTTATAACAGTTGTAAAGTAGTCGGTACCTTATAATCCGCTTTAAACTTTTAATTTGAATATCTTTTGCAACAAATCTATATATTTTATATAAAATATATTTCGGAATCAGACCAGATCCTCTTTGGATTTTTAAAAAATTAGTATTAAAAACAAGATACATGATAGTTTTAACACGTAAAAAACTGATGCAAAATAGGCTCTAACTTAGAAACCACTATTAACTTTTATTTGAAAAAGCATTTTTATCAAAACTAGATTTTTTATCCAAAATATATGTCGGAATCAAAATGATCCATCTTTTGGATTTTGAAAAAAATTTGCATTAAAGTATAAGAAAGTTATAACAAGTGTAAAATATATGGTACTTTAGAATCAGATTTAAACGTTTAGTTGGAATATTTTTTGTAACAAACCTAGATATTTTATCTAAAATATATGCCAGATTCAGGCCAGTTCCACTTTAGGATTTTGAAAAAATTAGCATTAAAAAATATACATGATAGTTTTGAAAGCTATAACACAGGTGCAAAATAGACATTAACTTAGAATCCGCATTAAACTTTTATTTCAAATATCATTTGTATCAGAACTGGATATTTTGTCTAACATATATGTCACAATCACAATGACCGCTTTTTTGGATTTTGACAAAATCATCTATAACCCTTTGACGACCATACATTTTCGACCAAGGGATTTAATTTTTTTGATAATTTTCGTAATATATGACATAATAATAGCTACGCCGCAAACAATGGGATCAAAAACGTTGTGACTTGCTGAGATTCGACGTTACATTTTTTAAAAGTTAAGGTATGGATTGAAAACGTACCTGACATTTCACTAACGTGCGCTCCTTTTTTCGAACCGTTACATTCCTTCGTAGTAAGAGTACTTTTTGCCCCAATTTGATGTCTCATAGAGGTCAAATCGGATCAGTTGGAGAGTTAGAGAAATGACACTATTGTTGACCCTACCGTCTTCTATATATAACCCATGGATGCATTTGCTCTATCTTCCACCTGTACAAAGAAGAGGAGACAGTCATGGAAGTTATAACAGGTGTACAGTAGAATCTACCTTAGAATCCGTTTCAAACTTTTAATTGGAATATCTTTTGCAACAACCCTAGATATTTTGTCCCAAATATATGTCAGAATCAGACCAGTTCCACTTTTGAAAACATTAGAATTGAAAACAAGATACATGATAGATTTAACAGGTGTAAAACAGGTACAAAATAGGCTCTATCTTAGAAACCAATGTAAACCTTTATTTGAAATAGCATTTGTATCAAAACTAGATATTTTATCTAACATATACCTTCAAATCAAAATGATTGTCATTTTGGATTTTGAGAAAATCATCATTAAAGAAGAGGAGACAGACATGAAAGTTATAACAGGTGTAAAATATGTGGCACTTTAGAATCGGCTTTAAACTATTAATTGGAATATTTTTTGTAACAAACCTAGAAATTTTATCTTAAATATATGCCAGAATCCAGTTCCACTTTTGGATTCTGAAAAAATTAGCATTAAAAAAATATACATGATAGTTTTAACACGTGTAAAACTGGTGCAAAACTGTCTCTAACATAGAAACCACTTTTAAATTTTATTTGAAATAGCATTTATATCAAAACTATATAGTTTGTCTAACATATATGTCAGAATTAAAATGACCGCTCTTTTGGATTTTAACAAAATCATCTATAACCTCTGACGACCATACATTTTCGACCAAGGGATTTAATTTTTTTTGATAATTTTCGTAATCTATGACATAATACTAGCTACACCGCAAAAAATGGGACCAACAACGTTGTGACATGTTGAGATTCGACGTTACATTTAAAGTTAAGGTATAGATTGAAAACGTATCTGATATTTCTCCCACGTGCGCTCCTTTTTCGAACACTTACATGCCTTGATAGTAAGACAACTTTGATGTCTCATAGGGGTCAAATCGGATTAGTTAGAGAATTGACGCCTACTATACTATTGTTGCCCCTACCGTCTTTATACATCCATGCATGGATGCATTTGCTCTATCTCCTATCTGTACAATTATAGGTGCCAAAAACCCTAAGGCTAACATACCTGCCAGTGGTCGTCAAAGGTTTAAAGAAGAGGAGACAGACATGAAAGCTATAACAGGTGTAAAATAGGCTCTACCTTAGAATCCATTTTAAACTTGGTTGGTTGGTTGAGAAGGCTGCAAGACAGCACGCTGTCTAGCACACTTAGGCTAAAGAAGCCCATTGTGATACCTGCAGTTTCCTGCATAGCAACTATTGGCTAGTCGTCCAGCTAATTTGCCCTTTCAATAAATTTGTCTATAAGACCTACAGGAATATCCTGTAGGGCTACGGTGCTAACTAGATGTGTTCCGAATATCCTACTTCTCAGTCCTGCCAGAACAGGGCAATCTAAGAGGTGTTTCGTCGTTTCCGCGTCCTCTTCCATGCAGCATCTACAGAGAGTGGGATTTCTATGTCCCAATCTTAGGGCGTGTTTTCCTACAAGACAATGTCCCGTAAGTGTTCCTATCATTGTGAATAACCTGAAGTTAAGTAGTTACCTAGTCCTCTTCCTGTCCACCTGAGGCCAGAGGACCCTGGCTTGTTTGCAAGTTGAAGTAAGTCTCCACTT
Source organism: Phaonia tiefii (assembly GCA_963931995.1). Lineage (NCBI taxonomy): Eukaryota > Metazoa > Arthropoda > Insecta > Diptera > Muscidae > Phaonia > Phaonia tiefii. The sequence continues at coordinate 170,575,257 of OZ008371.1, forward strand.
GTCCTTGAACATATTATCGGCCCACTGCTTGATCTACAAACGGCAGGTAGAGATTGGCATACTAACACCTTCTTTTGCCGGAAGAATCTGTGCCGTAGTGCCCTGTCTAGCTAACGCATCCGCTACGCAATCGACTGGAATGTCGCTGTGCCCCGGTACCCAGATGAGCCTGATGTCGAAATACTCTGCCATCACCCTAAGTGATGAGTGGCATTCGTTCACCGTCAGGGACATTGCAAACATGGCTTGCAGGGATTTTATGGCAGCCTGGCTGTCTGTGTAGATACTTATTCTCCGGAGGTTTGTGACACTACTTGTCAGTAGTTCAGCAACCTCCAGTATGGCGGTAATACACTGCAGTGATCAGGCAGCTTGAAGGAGATGTTTATATTTAGGTCCGGTGAATGGACCCCATAGCGTACTTGCTCGTCCGTGAAAAATCTGATACTACTACCCTTCCAGTGACTTTTCCCAGGCATTCCTGTTCGGAATAGAATTCCTTAGATTTGTCGCTGGTAGAAGGTAGGGGATACAGTATTCCGTTTTTACGGGAATAGAGTTGATCCGGTGTAGTAATTCAGCGTGTCCGGAATGCCCCGATATCAAAACGCCACAATCTCTGATTCTCACCAGGGACGTAGCGGCTGCCGATTCGGCCATGATATCAGGAGTACAGATGTTCAGGATAGCACTAAGTGCAGTACCTGACGTCGTGCCCATTGCCCCACTGACGCTAATCAGTGCTGATCTTTGAATTTTCATCAAGAAATTCAGAATATATTCTTTTGGAGGGACCTCCACGAAACTACGATGCCATTGAGAAGTATTGGTCTGACTATTGCCGTATAAACTTGAAATTGGAATATATTTTATAACAAAACTATCTATTTTATCTATAATATATGTCAGAATCAGACCAGTTCCCCATTTTGATTTTAAAAAAATTAGCACCAAAGAAACTACATGATAGTTTTAACAGGTGTAAAACAGGAACAAAAGCGGCTCTAACTTAGAAACTTTTATTTGAAATTTTTGTATCAAAACCAGAAATTTTAACAAAAATATATGTGAGAATTAGAATAATTGTTTTGGATTTTAATAAAATTAGATGTAAAAACCTAGTTAAAACTTTAATTGGAATATCTTTTATAACAAAACTAGATGTTTTATCTGCAATATATGTATGTCACAATCAGACCAATTTCCCTTTTGAATTTTGAAAAAATTAGCATTAAAAAAAAAGTCACAAGAATTATATAATAAATGTAAAATAGGCGCTATCTTTGAATCCGCTCCAAACTTCTGTATGGAATTACTTTTGTAAATAAATACTCAGCTCTTAGGCTTCCATAAAAATGTACACTTACATCCGATATTTCAAATGATAGAGTTTTATACAAAGTTCCTTAAGCCCGTATTCAGTTATTTCGTTCCCATAAGAGGTATGTGTATAATAAAAATTTCGCTCACTTTTTATTTGCTTCGTACTCAGCTGTTTACGAATATTTTGTAATTAAAATTAATTACAGGGTTGTTATGTCAAAGTTATTTCATACGACAGCAATAGTTTGCGACCGGATTTTTGGCATTTCGATAATTTTAACAAACAAAAGTAAAACCATAAGCGTTAAGATCCGTATTCAATTTCTGCGGAAAATTTTGTTGCAGAGAGTTGCCACATATCTTCGATTTACCTTGCAAATATTTCATTCATAATTCCTCTAAGCACTTCATTTTATTTTTAACGCATGTGGTGTGACTTTTCGTTGTTAAAATTATCGAAACCCAATCAATTATTCAATTATCAATTATTATTAAACAAATTTGTTTTCTTACGAAATACTTTGACGTAACATCCCTGTAATTGATTTTGCCTACGAAATTTTCGCAAACAGTTGAGTACCAAGCAAATGAAAAGTGAGCGAAATTTGCGGTTCATGAAATTTTCGTTATTATTTTTTATAGATGTACTTCTATGGCAACGAGAATTTCATAAAACTGAATACCAGGCTTTCAAATAAAATGAAGTGTGAATGGCAAATATTCATGAAATTGTTGCAAGGTAAACTCTCATCGAAAAATATAAATATCGTTAGAGATAAAATACAAAATTTGTTACGAAACTTTCTCAAGAACTGAATACGGGTCTTTAAATAAAACTAAATTTTCAGCAATTTTGTCCTAAAGCAGCGACCAATGTGAAAAATAAAATTTAAACAAAAACCGGAAAAAGTAGAAATTGTAGAACTTATACAAAATGTGTCATAACTTCTATATTCATCCATGGATTTTCTTCAGATACGATTTGTTTCCTTCCTTAGGATGACAGCTATATAAAAACAAAACTTGAAAAGGTTTTGTATTTTTTTTTTAATAATTTTGATGATGTGTTAACTTAGACTTTTTGATGTGTTAACATCTATAGGCACGGGTAGGCCAATCTATCAAAGTAAATACATGCAAACAACACACAGCGTTAGCATCACATACATGGTTGTTGTATAACAATAGTGTCTGCTTGAAAATAAGTATGATGGTATTGATGTAGCGGCAGCGAACAAATAAGCAGGTCGTCGCCGCCAAAGAGTATTGAATAGTATAGAGAACTCATGGAACGAATTTTATGACTCAAAAGCACTGCCGACATCTGGCGAATGATTCAAAACGTATTACTCTCTTTTTGTCATAACATGGTCCATTCATAAATTTGATGTGAAACATTGATGCCTTTTGAAACATTCATGCTTTTTGTATTGTTTTATATAATAACATTGTCGAAATAGTGCATTTATATTGAAATATTCATATTCTATAAAGAGAATAAGACTCGTTTATGCTCGTTTACTCAGACTGTCTAACTGAGAGTGGAAAAAGAGTGCAATAAGTTCTCTATCCTATTCAATACTTTTTGTCGCCGCTCTGTTTATGACAAAACAAAAACAAGTATTTCAATGAGATAAATATTGCTTTTTCTTCAGTCGTATGCCAGCATTCAAACAAGAAGGACGTCGTCGCTCTGTTTATGACAAAACAAAAACAAGTATTTCAGTGAGCAAAATTTTGCTTTATTTATTTTAACAATATTACATCTAATGTTAAATCAGATGTAAGAAAAAAGAAAGTACAATAGCAAAAGAGTCTTCAGCACAAAAACTATTTTTTTTTTCAATGTAATATTTAATAATGTGTTCACAGAAATCGAACAGGTACCGTGTAACAAAGTTGTTAACACATCGCCCGTGAGTTCGAACACTAATTGATTTTTTTTTTATTTTTAAATAACTTTTTGCCCACTCTACTTAAACTACAGTACCTATTTAAAAACAATGTTCAGACCTTTGTAGCCCACATAGTCATCTTGAAATTGCGATCATGTTTGACTTGATCGGATGTTACAATCTCAAAATATAATCAAAATTGTGAAACTACAAACGATGAAAAGTAAAAGTAATAACAATTTTGTATATAACTTATTAACATGATACACCCAAGTAATGTGTCTACACTTTTTCTTTATTAAACGTGGACATTTTATAACTGTTTGCCCATATACAACATCAGCAGCCGAAGATAATCTGTCAGTCTTTGTCGATCTGCCGCATATCGCGAATTAAATGAAACGTAAAATTCTTAATGTTAAAATCAAACATTTCTTTCATGTTTTTTTTTTTTGGTTTTTTTTTAACGAAAGCACCAAAATTTGTTAGAACCACAATTCATGGCAGACAAATATCATCCCACATGAAAATACTGTCTTGCCTTGCAGTATCGACTAGATAAATCTGTGGAATAAAATAATGTGTTGAAAGATTTATTTGGGAGGTTGTGATAATTGAAAACCTAACAAAACATTAATAAACTTTATGATTTTACTAAAAATAAAAGTGAAATAGTTTGTGCTAAAATTTTACTCAATTAAATTTGTATGATATTCGAAGTAAAATTATTAAATGTATTTTTACGAAAAATCTCAGCAATGGAAAGCATGACTCGGAAGGCCGTCTAGCACACCTTCTTTTGGAGGTACGAAACTACACGCAGATACGATTATGGGTTCTGGACAAAAGGGACAGACTATCATCGAAATCCGGGAATTGTTTAAAGGACATGCCGAAGGGGGTCAAAGCTATGCGCGAAAACACGAATATTTTTGACATTAACTTTTAACTGTACACGATATCGTTGAACGCTTCGGAACCTGTGAAACGGTGCAAAATAGACCGGACGGCCCTATGGTGAAATGTCTTCCGAAGCAGGCGAACGCTTTCTTGTGGGTAGGGTTAAGGTTAATCCATTTCTTAGTGCACCGGAAAAATTAATTGTGGTTAACCTATTGTTCAAAACAAGCATTAGAAACATCGTTTGAACATGGTCTGGCGCTCTTTTCCGGCAGCAGGGACGGGATCGTTGCATTTCATTGATGTGATTATGGACCAAAACATGTATCTAGAAAGTCCGAGAAAAGTGTTGAAAATTGGCTATTACCGAAGGCTGGTACTTCTATAGAGATATAGACCCAAAGCAGACGGCCCATAAAGTACAATCCTGGCTTTTGTACAACGTCCCCCATGTCATGGAAACTCCAACATAGGTATGAATCCTATGGAAAATTTGTGTCATTATCTGGACAGGAAAGTTCAAGACCGCATGGTTTCCATCCAGCAGATTGGAGTTGAAAATTTTACTTCTCGAAGAATGGGGAAAAATGTTCTTCTCAAAGAATGCCGAAAATTAGTCAATCCCCAGGGGACTGAAAATGGTTGGAGATGACAAGGGTTTGCATACGGAATATTAATTTACATTAGGGAGATACGTGGAACCGAAGATCATGGAAAGTGTCCTAGTTTGACTGCGCACCTATTCTTAAGTAGTTGACATTTTTTTTTAATTTATTTTTATTTATAACCAATGAATATTTTTTATAATTGCAGAAAAAACCCCCGATCTGTGTAGCTCATAAGAAATAGAAAAATATACTTCTAAGAAATAACTTCAGATCGATTCATATACAATGAGAATATGAATTTAGTTTCCTGTTTTTTATAGCCTCATAATAGCTTTGTTTGTATTGTTTCGATTTCGAATGAGTAATGTAGAGTAGTGTCCGAGTTTGGCTTGCAGTGATTGTAAGTCGATGAATTCTCATGAATTCGGTTGCTGTAACCGAATTTCTCATGAATTCTGTTGGGACAACCGAATTCATTTTCAATTCGGTTACCACAACATAATTCTATATATTTCAAACCTGACATTTAAAATTCTAAAAGCAAATATTTTATTAAAAAGACCAAAATTACTATTGTTGCGGTAGCAGTGATATCAAGATTTTTTATGGTTATTAGGAAATTTAAGTAAAAATATTGAAATTATTGTTTCTGCATTAAAACGTCCGTCCTAGTTTGCAAAAAATTCACCCATTTATCGACGTATACATATTACCCATCACGATTACTCATTACCCTCAGGGTAATGGGGAAAATAATGCGTAGCCACCCACGACAATGGGGGATTACTCATCACGATTACCCATTACCCTCAGGAAATGGGGAAAATACTGGGTAGCTACCCACGGCAATGGGGGATTACTCATCACGATTAGATAGGGATTTTTCCTAATTTTTTCATATTTTCGATCAAAAATGGGGATGGGTTACCCTGGGTAACCCATTACCCATCGTCGTAGGTAGCTGCTACCCACTATTTTTACCATTTCCCTGAGGGTAATGGGTAATCGTGATGAGTAAATCCTCATTGTCGTGGGTAGCTACTCATTATTTCCCCCATTACCCTGAGGGTAATGGGTAATCGTGATGGGTAATTCCCTAATTTCATGGGTAAACGATCGCTACCCATTCCCCACGGCAATAATAATGGGTTACCCTGGGTAACACAGGTTAACTATATAAAATTAAATGATAATAATTTTTGAGTAATTTCATTCAAATTAAAATAAGGATCTACGGACGGGTCCAGACGGTTACAACAGTATATACAGACGTAAAGAGGACACTTTCAGCATTCTATGGGTGGTTTAGTTTTCTTGATCCCGTTTGATCTTCAGAAGTTTAAAAAATATTTCATAACACCCCAAACATGCAATTTTTTAAAGACTACCCTCCTACAAACCTAACACAATCGAGCTCTGACGATGATAGTTTGCGAGGAACGACAATTTCTTGCTTATCTGATTGGCGATACAATTTTGGAAATCGCCAACGGTTTTGGTCAACGAATTCAATTCCTGAGACGCAGTGCGAGGAAGCATTTCTCTCTCACTATATCGACAAATATTGAACTTCGTCAGTACTTTTCTTTTGGGAAATAGCATAACAGCAGTAGTGCAAATGTGGATTTGTGTATGCTGGCAATCGACACACTGCTTTCATGCAAGTACATAAAGAAGTCATTCCACTGGAGTTGTTTCAATTTACTACGGTCGTAACAATTTCAGACAAATATTTGAATTGAAATAACAATTGTTAACATTGGTAACATTTAACCTTAAATATATTTCGAAAAAGTCATCCAAAAATCACTACAAGTTTAGTTTCGTAGAATCTCTAGAATATCAGAGAATGACCAAATAAAGGTCGTACTCAAAAGATCTACAGATTTGAGTTCTTCAATGTGTCTATTTGAGGAACATGCTGATACAAAAATGTAACATAATATATTAACAAACTAAGTACATTAACATAAACTTTTTTTGTAAAAAGGCAATAAGCACTTTTGTAAATAGCCGACACCTATTATTAACATTTTAACAAATGTTGTTTCAAGTTACAAAATATGCAAGAGAAGAAAAAGAAAAAAAATCTTACAAAATTTGACCTTAAACTAATTTATATTGTTTTGTATTACTTATGTTTCGTTTTCACAAAATCTTTAGATACTGGCAGTTGGTTGGTTTTAAAACAATATTCAAAGAAATAGGTCACAAAACCCGGTTCAAATAACATAATGTTAACAAAATGATAAACGTTGTTTGTTCAAAAGAAAGTAATATCCATAAAGTAAACATCATAGAGTAGTGTCATCTAGAGCTGCCATTATTCTCATCCGAAATTTCTTCATAGATTAATACTCTCTTCATCATAGACTAACACATAAATAGATACTTTTATTCGCTCAATAAATTAAACGTCATAGGTACGGTGGAAAGTAAACATTGGATGGTGGAAAACATGGGTTCAATAATACCAGATAGAGGCAATAGTAAACAACGTTCAACAAAGGAACAACAACTGAATTTCGTGTTTTTGTGGCAAACTAGTTGTGTTAAATACAATACAAATGTATAAAATAAATAAATGGTTTCCCATTACATCCCATGAAGGGACAGGGGAGAACTTCTCACAATCACTGAGCTGTGCGCTTTCCAGTTTTCACTCACTGATTGGGGCCTACAGTTTTACACCGATTCCGAACGGTATTTTGAGAAGCTTTTTCATGGCTAGATACTCGATAGTGTCGCCGTCACTATGCGAGGTGACCGCCGCCGAAAGAAATTTGAAGGTGGTCAGAGCAGGGTTCGAACCCAAGATCTGATGTACAAGAGCCGCACACACTAACCATTGCACCACCGACGGCCACAAATGTATACCAACGATAAAAGTCAACAAAAAAGTGCAAAATACATTTAAATTTTTCAAATTAAATTTTAAATTAAATTAAATTAAATTTTAAAATTAATTAAATTCTTCAAATTAAGCAAAAAAGTGCAACATATATTTAAATTTTTCAGTTTCAGTTCATGAAAAAGTTAAGTGAACATATTTTGTAACTCCACCTGGTGTAAGTTAATTTTAAATTTCATTGCTCTCATTTCCACAAACCTACGATGAAGAGTGTGAAATGAACCGTCAGATGAGGGAATAAAATTATCTATGTATGTATGAGTCAATGACTTAACTTTTCGTTCGGGGAACAGGCAATAAATTCTAAAAATTTTGAGTTAAGACTTTTTGTAGTTAGGGTGCAACATTTTGTTTTGAGGATAACGTTTAGACCATGGTGAACACATATGCACAGCTGATATGCTCTGTTTACATTGCAAACCGTTTCCGAACTGTCAAATGCACATGCATTTTCTTTTGAATGTGATTGCCACGGGCTATAACATGTTGAGTACAAAAACGATAGAGTAATAGATAAAAGTTTTTAACCCGATCTTAACGTTCTCTTGCGGTGAACGAGGTAGTTAGAAATTTCATCGTGTTCGAGTTGATGTTGTATCTTACTCTTTGGTTGGACATAAAACGAAGAGATATAAAATGGACTGCATATTTTCGTTCTGTGCCCCTATGAAAAAAATTATTTAGCTGTCTTTAGTAACAATCAAACAATAAGTATGTTTTTTACCCCGCTAATGATAATTATAGATTAATTTGTACGGGACAGCTAAGCGATATTAAGTGGCATTTCAATTTCCCACTTAAATTCCGACTTCAACAATGACAATGTTGCCACATGTTGAATTTCAAGAAATGGCAACAAAAAGTTATGTTAGACAAATTTTGTTATCATTTCTTGCGAATGAAAATGTTATCAAGAAGAGACTCAAAAGCAGAAATTTGCAAAATGGCTTACACACGGTAACTTTATTAAAATTATTTTATTTAATGGAGGACTACGTATTTCTAAATTTGAAGGATAGATTTTCATTTCCGATTGAGAACAAAATTGGAATTAAATTGTTCACAACAACGCGCGGTAAATGTTATACATATTGATCACGGTAGAATTATCTATCAGGTATAGTCGTTTAAACAGGTGATTAAATTTTTTACGTTATTTTTCCGTTTCACTTGTCAAAATCATATGCAGTTTGTTTTTTACTTTGTTGTATTCTTGTATTGTTGGTATATATTTGTGTAGTTTGACAACTGAAACGAATGAACGAAAATAAAATAAATGTCGTTGCTGCTTACAACACCAACATCTGCTGCTACCATGTATTTGTTGGCACTGCTTAAAAACGTGTTGCCGTATCGCATTTTTTTCACCCATTGCAGCAAATGTTGCCACATTTCGTAGTATTAAGTGTTTTTCCGTAATATTTTTTACGGGTGGTTTACTCAGTAAACTATTAGTTGGGCTGTTTAATATTTTTAATTAATAACTATCGTACGACAAGGATACAAGTCCGGTGATTTCGATTATAAATTTACGAGTGAGGATTTTTTTATTAGAATTCAATATGGCTTAAAATTACAACAATAAACAAATTTCCCAAGCGGACAAGACTTCAAAGAAAAGTTAAATGACATTACACTTTTGACAAGACTTGACGTTAGAAAGAAAAAATTCATTTAAGAGGGGGGATAGATAATGGAGGAAACAATTCATTTTAAAGTAAACAAAATGAGCCAACATTAAGTGTGGATCGTTTTATTTGGAAAGTCGTAAGTGGCAATAGCTTAATGGAATAAAAAAGCAGCCTTAATATGTAAACTTAGTTTGGTGTAGACTTGTGTCGAAATCGTTCAATAGTTCTCGAACATACCGCGTACATAACAATCACGAATATATTCGCCATATCAAAATTGTGGATTATGTTAGTAAGAGTAAAGTCTGGTCTTCATAAATGAACTATACAGTTCATGAACTACCCAACTCTAGTTTGCTGCACGGTTCCTATATACTCTACTTTATATCAATTTCCAACTACGATGTCGGTCAGCTGTGGCATGGTTGGAGAAAACCTTGCCTACTCGTTAGTTGTGAGATGTAAAAACGAAACCAAAATGTATAAGTGCTACTCGATAGCAACCAGGGCACATTAATCACGGTAGTAGCAGTATATACATATGTGTAATCATGTGCAAAATCGCACTTGGCTTCTGTCAAACTCAGCTGATAAAAATGTAAACAAAATGTGCATTTTTGAATCAGTTGTGATATAATTGGAAAGAAATATTTGCCAAATTAATGAAGATTGAAATTAATAATTGAAATTGTTTGATGCTGCAGTTGAATTTCTGCTTCAAATTCCAATAATTACAATTTGTATTCGCGTCTATTGTTTAATTCCGCGTCTGTAAACAACTTATAACCAATAAATGTAAACAAATTTGACATTTCCCAAGTGCGTCAAATGAAAAAAATCAAATCAGCTGTTCTAACGATACAACCTTGTCTTTCAACCATGATAGCAACCCAAGAGAAAAAACGCACGCGTTCGCAAGAGAGCAGAGTGAGTCATAGAGTAATTCATATATAGAGAGAAATTTTGTCTCATCTGACGTTACCTTTCATACTCTAGATGGTGAGGTCGGTGTGCTTGAGATCTGTTCGAGTTACACAGGTGGTATTATCAAGGCATTACTTTTCCACCGCCCATCTGCTACACACCAAATACCATCAATATACTGACAGATTTGGCTACTCTATATGTCATTACTCTATGGTACAAATAGCACCAATGTAGAAATACATCGCAGTAGCGCAAGCCCAGCTGATTTCCTTTGTTTACATTTCATCGTACCAAATAAATGTCAAAGTTGTTTGTGGGAGTTCTTTTTCTTTCATATATCTACGATGTTCACATTTGTACATACTCGTATGTGACATTTTTATCAGCTGATTTTGACAACAGCTCGGTACGAAAATGACAACAATGCTTATGCTACTACCTTGTATGTGTGCCATGAATAGTACATACAGCCACAGAAGTATTCGGTTGACATAACCGAAGTATTGGAATTTTAGATGTTGGCACAACTTCAATAGAGGTCATCACAATCAAGTTTCAAGTTGTTGCAAACACATTAAAGGTTGTCACAACGGCATTAGATGTTGTCACAACCGCATTAGAGATTGTCACAACCGAATTTAGAGGTTATCACCGCCTAATCGTAACGCGATTTTTTGGATGTTTTATTTATAATATAAATTTATAATTTAATTTACAAACGATTAATTCCTCGTTGGGGTAATATTTAGGGAAACAAATAAATTGTACATATCAGTTGAAAGGCCGAATATAATTAGATATTCAGTTCCTACCACCGCATCAATTATGGAATGAGGTTGGTTCAACCAAATTTCAGTAGTGGGTACTAAATTTAGTTGTTACAACCTCGTTTCGATTATGACAACCGCCATGCTGACAGGTCTGACCGAACAGGATCAGCCGTTCTGCTGAAAATATCGCGGCTGTGGGTCAAGAAGTCGCACAGGACACCGGAGTATCGACCAGACGACGATACAGAGAATTTTGGTGAAAGATTTGAAGATGTTCCTTACAAAGGGAAGACTGTGCATCAGTTGTTAGCTTTTGACCCTAAAACGCGTGTAACTTACAGCCAAAGAACATCGGCTGACAATTTGTGTGCCACCTGTTAAATATATCACCTTTATAAATAAATCACGCTATATTTTTTGGTACAGTTTGTGTACTTTCTGGAACATTATTTGTACTTTTTGCTATATATTTCTCTTACATTTTGCACTTATGTAATTTATGGTACATTTTATGTACGATTTAGTACATTTTTGTAACTTTTAGTACGATGATTGTGCGTAGTGGTATATTTTATAAACTTTCCGGAATTTTACACAAACATATTTTATATTACAATCGTGTATCCTTTCACTACAAGGTTTCTGAGGCGAGTGCGAGTGGTCATTTATTGCAAAATGCACGCAGTTAGGAACTAATAAATTTTCTAGAAACGAACCCATCCAATCAGGGGTTGTTTCACGTACCTACTCAAGAGCTTGTGCGTTATAGTTTAATGTTTTCGTAAGTACTCACGAGCACGTGCGGTGCTACAAAAAATGTCTTACGAGCCACATTTTGCGTGCGGGAATATACGACTCGTAACTGTTGAGTTGCATTTTGACTTGTGAGGTGGATTTTCAGCTTACGCTTGCGTGGCTTTGCCATGCCTGGTCCTAGAATCGTTAAGGTTGCACAGAATATACAATAATGTCAATTAAAACAACATACAATTTGTTAATTAGAAACACAATTATTTTTAATACATTCCAAATTTGTGTAATATATTTGTTTTCATTTGAATTTTAAAACATTTAAGCATCTTACGGACACATTTGAGATTCACTGCGAAACAACACAAGTTGGATAACATTTTAGCAAGTGATTTCACTTTTTTTATTATTAAAAACAACTTCCGTTCACATTAGAACCGCGGAATAAAAGAACACAGCACTTCGTCGTCGCATCTCTTAGATATTACTGACATAAATAATTTCAATTTTCCTTCAACGTTTTACAAGAACTTAATCTTATGTTTAGGTTTTTATCATTTCCACATCCCTTTATTTTATTTTATTTGGTTCAGCATATAAGATTTGATAATTTTGCTTAAAGAGAATTGAAACAGCAACCAGCACAAGACAAATTTTCAAATCTAACTGAATTGAAATGAGTTTACACTGGTTGACACAAAAAACTTCCCTACAGAATCAAAATATAACTATTGCTGTTGACGTTCTCATTTCTTAAGAGCGTACAGATCTGTTTTTTTTTAGTCAAAAATTCTAAACTGCCGCAAGTAGGATTTGACATCCTTACGAAATTTGAGACAGTCCTAGTTCAGCGGATTACGTTCTAGGATACTGACCATCTCTTCCAATGTGCCACTAACTGAAGTTTGATTTCAGGTAAAGAAACTGGTTTGCAATACAAGACACGAATAATTTCCTACTTACCAGCACCGACGGTTAACATTTGAAAATTATTCCATTTATGGAACACAACTACGATTATATTTTTTAAAACGAAAGTTCCAAAATATTTTATCGGGTCTAACACATGATTTCTCATTGAATTGAATTGAATTGAATTATATTAAATTGAATTGATTGCAATTTAGTCGAATGGAATCGAATGGAATTGAATGCAATAAATGCAATTGAATGGAGTTGTCAGGAGTTGAATGGAATTGAAAACAATTAAATGTAAGGGAATAGAGCTGAATTGAATCGAATTGAAGTGAATTGATTTGAATTAAATTGAATTGAATTGAAGTAAATTTAAATAAATGTAATCCAATTGAATTGATTTGAATTGAATGCATTGAATTATATTGAATGGAATAGAATTGAATTCAATTGAATTAAGTTAAATTGAATTGAAGTAAATTTAAATAAATGTAATCCAATTGAATTGATTTGAATTGAATGCATTGAATTATATTGAATTGAATAGAATTGAATTCAATTGAATTAAGTTAAATTGAATGAAAATACATTGAATTGAATTATATTGGATTAAATTAAACTGAATCGAATTGAAGTGAATTGAATTGAACTGAATTAATTGAATTGAATTGAATAGAAGTGAATTGAGTTGAATTTAATAAAATTGAATTGAATTGCATGGAAATTGAATGGAATTAAATGGAAATAAATGTAATTGAATGGAATTGTATGGAATTCAATGGAATTTACTATGGAATTGAATTGAATGGAGTTAAATTGTATTAAATTAAACAAATTAAATAAAATTAATTTGAATTGAACTGAATTGAATGGAATTAAATTAAATTGAATTGAACGGAATTGAAATGGATTGAATTAAACTGAATTGAATGTAGTGGAATGGAATAAAATGCAATTAATTGAATGTAGTGGAATGGAATAAATTGCATTGAATGTAGTGGAATGGAATAAAATGCAATTAAATGTAATTGAATGGAATTCTAAGGAATTTAATGGAATTAAACTGAATGGAATTGAATACAATTAAATGGAAGGGAATGGAGTTGAATTGAATCGAATTGAATTGAATGTAATTGATTTGAATGGAATTGAATTTCATTGAATTGAATTGAGCTGTATTGAATTGAATAGAATTAAAAAGAATTGAATTGAACTAAACTGAATTGAATTGAATATAATTTCATTCGTGTAACGAAGACTTTTCCCGTTGGACATTATAGGCAGACAGATTCCTTCTACGTCTGCCATTAGGCTAATTCAACTTTCACAATGGAGTATGATCGGAGTCAGTCATGGAATAGTGCTGGAAAGATTTGCATTTGTCTTCTACTCAAAAGTGGATCCACTATACGATTAGATATACCACACTCTCATACCGGAAAGGGATTCCTGGAACAATGGAGTTCCAGGTTTGTGTATTTCTACACGGATGTGTCAAAAACGAATGATCAATTAGCGTACAGGGTACACTCTAGGAAAATAGGGTCGTCCCTTTCTCGTTGAGTACCTGATCATTGTAGCGTGTATAGGTCGGAAATTTTGGCGTTTAGGCAAGTGACCGACTGGCTGAGTGATTGTCTACTGGTAAGACTAATATGACAGTTGGTGGATAGCAGGATATCCGTGACCCTTCTGTCTTTAGCCAGACCCATAGGTATTAATGCTTGTTTCAGTTTTGTCGGGACACAGTCTGATTGCTAGACATGCGGCGAGACTAAAGGTCAGAACAAATGACTTCTATAGAAACTGTATCGATGAGGAAGAATCCACTGAACGTATGCACGTGTCCAACACTACCAGGCAGGAGGATGTCTACTATGGGATCCTAACTATTTAGGAACCTGTGAGAATCAGCCCATACAGGCGAAGATAAAATCTTGAGCTTCTTGGAGCAAACTAAATTCTTATCCGGTGGGGGTAGCTTTTAATCTCGTTAGGCCGCTCATCGACGTAACCTAACGAAGATTTTCTAGTGAATGTCTGTAAGCCTAGCAAAAATCCGGCCACACAAAACCCTGTAATTTTCGAAGCCTGTGACACGAGCTAAATTTCGCACTTAAGCTTTCCATACCTCAATAACCAGGCGAGTTATTGACGCCTCAGGTATAATGCTTCACTTGCAGTTTCTAAAATAGGATTAGAACAAATTGGATGTTCTTTTCGTGAAATTTCCAAAACTAAAACGGATACAGAATTAATTGAACAAATTTTTTACAGCCGCATTTTGGTACAAATCGATTTTAATTACCTTAAGCCCCGTATTCAGCTCAAATTAAATTTTCATTCCCATAAGAAGTTGTCATGCAAACTAAGCGATTATTTTGTAAACCGAAAATTTCGCTCACTGTTCATTTGCTTGGTATTCAGGTATTTGGCGAAGTTTCGCGAACAAAATCAATTACAGGGTTGTTATGCCAAAGTGGTGGACACTTTATTTCGTACGAGAGCTATTGTTTGATAATTGTTTTGGGACCGAAATTTTGAAATTTAAATTATTTTGACACACGTAGCAAAAATGGAGTACGAAGAGGAATTATTAAGGAATATATGTACGGTAAGCCAAAGATAGGTAGGTAGTAACTCTTTGCAATAAAAATGTTCGCGTAAAGCTATATGACAAAAAATTCGCCTTATATCTTGTTTACGCCCAACTCTCCATACAAAAAAAATTGTTTTCGGCGGGGTAGAACACATTATCTTAAGGAACCAAACACTCAGTGATTTAATGAAACGATTGGCAGCAACAGTTATTTTCGGAGTTATGGGGGTCCAAAGTTTGCGGGGGCATTACTATTAAGGAATCGTCTCAAGCGATTATTCTAACCCCTTTTTGTGTAAAACAAGTTAAATTGAACGAAAAAAATTTGTGAAAATTTTGTATAACTCACTAATTAGATATCGAGATATCTATAAAAATTATCGAATATGTGTTTAATTTTTTTTTTTTTAATTTTTCTTCCGGAAAAACAGATATACATATATGACACGTTTGAGCAGACGGTCAGTAGCCCTGAGTTTAAGCCGCTGAAGATGGAGTTGCACAAATATTGATACGATCGTTGGACAATGTGAGTTCAAATCCTACTAGCGATTGATTCAAAATTTTCACTAACAATAAATTGATCTGTTAGTTGGGGGATTTTCTTTTTACACTTTTCCTTTTTTTCAATTGCTTGTATTTGTTTTTTGAAAATTCAATATTTTTTGAAAAATATTTGTATTCAGGAGGACACATTTAATGAGTATACACTATGACAGGATTAAACTTTTCGTGTTGACCAGTGTAAAAAGGAACCAAACACAACACAATGAATTGACTTAATAGAGGCAAAGAAATGCTATAGAATAAAATCAAGTATATACCATATAAATTCCCGCGACTGATAGATATTTTGTTTTTTGTTCTCGCACTTTTTTCCGTTATATTTTTTTTAATTCTTTTGTTATTGTTTTGTATCTTTAATTCTTATTTAGGTTGTTTATCTCGTGCAATAACACGGACGGACGTTAATAACGACAACGACGATGACTACAAATACGTTCCGAATCGTGGCAAAACGTGCGCTGCACTGCGTCAATTGTATCTTCGCCGGCAAAGATCATCAGCAAACTCCCCAAATGTCGACATTTGAAAACTCAACATAGTACACAATACCACAGTCACCACCACCATCATCATCATCAAACCATGCAAAACAGCCACCCCACTGGCCTCACCACCTCTAGCAATCAAAATATAAAAACACATAGTCTCTCAGTGACTCTCCGACTCACTCAGTGATTCTCGTTGGCTAAGGTTGTTGTATCTTTGAGATACTGTGTACTTTTGTTTTTGTTTTGTACATACTTATTACAATATATCTCTCCCATGTCTTGCTTTTGTTGTCATACTTTGTTCTTCTGACTCTTTAGATACATTTGCCTTTGAGATACTCTCTCTCTGTCTTGTAGGACAATGTTTGTATATGAGAGTGGTGATTCTATATCATGTGTTTAGGTAAAAGGGTGTACATCTTAGGAACTACACTATTTTAAAATTCTATAGAAATTCCAATCGAACACACCCGCTTTACTAGCTGTGATAAAATATGTTCGTTAGGTCAGGTGTTGTTGGTGGCAGTCGATGAACGACTCACTTAGACTTTTTAGTGCATTGTGGTATTATGTCGCATTTAGACCGCAGTTTATCGCGGCCAGATTAGCGATAACCTTGTTCCCTAATCTTTGCCGATTACACCACCCAATTTGAGATTAAAGTAAATTAAAACTTCAGTTGGCAACTCCGTGCTTAGACACAAACAACAAAGTCGAAGACGGCGGCACAACAAAAATATAAAGTTGCCGGCTATTGTTTTTGCCAGTTCTGTACAAATTTGGAATGTTTTTAAAATAACTGAAACTTTAAAATTGGATCAGTGAGTCAAATCGGGCTAGTCGATACACAGTTGAAACCAAAAATAGTCTTTTATATCGGTGGCGGCGTGGGCTTCAAAAAAGTGTTGGTGCCGGCGACGCATCGGGAAATTTTCGATCGGCTTCCATCTCAAAAAGGATGTAGAGGTAGAGAAGAAAAAACTGCGCAATTTGGCAACCCTCGTAGAAGACAACGAAAAAGTCGACGCGAATCACTCAAACGAATTTTTCCCTCGGTCATAACTTGATTCAAGGCGAATTTATACAAGGTGGAAGCACTAGAATTCGCCTTACTTTTTGCGCTGGTTCTGTCAAAAATAGCAATTCGCCTTGAATTCGCCTTTTGTGGTAATGTCAAAATATGACATTTGTATTGCATGCGTATACGTATATACATACATATTTTTCATTTCACAACAGAAGCAGCACAAACACATCCGGCAATGACTGCCCCACATCAAGCGTTTGTTGTCGTCGCGTGGAACATGAAACATCGGTCCCGTACCGCTTTCAAACTTTTTATTGCAAATAGCACATTTTACCATCTTTAAATACTTTTTTTTCACTTTTAGGGGGAAACTTTCAAAAAACACAAGTTTATAAATTAACTTCACTTTGCCAATAAGAATGTAAACAAAACTAATAAGTTTGACAATTCGAGCTCAATTCGCCTTGGCATCAGCTGTTCAGAATATGAATCAGCTGTGCGCTTGCTATAACCTGAAGTAGATCAGCCTTGACTTGATTATTTCAAACTTTTTACGTACTTTATGTAATTTCGTTTAAACATGGTTGGGATTTCTATAGTTACATACAAGAAAATCATCAAAAAACTGCTCGTGTATTGAAATATTCAACGAAGAGAGTAAGAGAGAGCAGTGAAACGAGGCACTTCACTCATTTTCTTTCTTGGCATCCCCCCATGAGTAAATTTTCTTCTGTCTTTAAAATTCCATACTCTTTGTCCATCTCAAAGACGATTTACAATTAGACGACCAGAAGATGTGCGGAACTTGGCAACCCTGGTAAAAGAGAACCAAAAAGTGCTAGGAGTTCACTCAAACGCATTTCTCTCTCGCGTTATATCTTGCTTATTTTATACTTTTTGCATAGTTTATGTAATTTTACTTCAACATGGTTGGAATTTGTATAGTTATATACAATATAACACTATCAAAAAGCTGCTCGTGTATTGAAATATTCAATGAAAAGAGTAAGAGAGAGAGTAGAGAAGTACTAGGGTTTCACTCGTTTTGTTTGTTGGCATTTGAGTGAAGAGAAATTTTGACTGTCTACTTATACATCGTTTTTGTCCATCTGTCGAACAGTTGATTTTTTTTGTATGTTTTTATTATGGTTGTATTTGGTTGTATTTTTTTTTGTATATTTTTTCGTGGCCGTCGCAAGCGCTTGCTGCATGTGCTTGCTGCAAGTGAGTTTTGACTGTGTGTGGTTATTTTTTTGACATTTTCAGTTCAGTTTCGTTTCATGTTTCATCGAAAATAGACGCAAAATGGAAAATGAAGAGTTCGGTGAGGGATTTTGTGGTGATGCCATTGTATTTGAAGAAGAAGCAGAATTGTTGAAATCGAGGCAATTGATTCTGGTGGAGGTCATCCTACGGATATTGCAGCATTTCCAACAAGTTGTCAAACCGGTTCGATTGCCACACACACAGTGCAAGATTTTTGGTTTGTTTTTCATTTCGCGCCAACACACACAAGCCGCTCAATCGAAAAACATGCGTTCGCTTGCACGCAAGCGAAAAACTTGCATGGGCAGACCGTGCAAGCGGCAAGCGCTCACTAATTAGATATCGAGATATCCGATGCAAAAATTATAAAAATTATCGAATATTTGTTTAATTTTTTTTTTTAAATTTTTATTCGAAAAAACAGTGATAGGGGTGGGATAACTCTCTCTCAAAATACTTCTACTTGCAGCAAGTGATTTGAATAGATTTGCTTGCATGCAAACGCTTAAATGAACTAGTCACACCATGCAAGTTATCCTAGTGCAAGTGCTTGCATGCAAGCAAATCACTTGAAGCAATCGCTTGCATGCAAGCACTTTTCGGGTCGTCATACCATGCAAGTTGTGCTTGCAGCAAGCGAAATGCTTGCATAGTCTGACGGCAGCTTTAGCCTCGCCGCATGTCTACCAATCAGACAGACAAGCTGACACAAGCAGTAATACCTTGAGCTTGGCTAGAAACAGCCGGATCGTAGATCTCCTCCTATCTATTATCGGTCAAATTTCTTTTGGGTGTAACCTAATGTATGCCCCTCGTCCACCTCTCCTCCATCATCGTATAGGAGCGTTATTGCTCACAAGTCGCTAGGGGCATGTCAATACGTTCTTATTTCTGGGCAACCTAAGTATATGGCAGTCCCTAGCATAGTAATTTCATCCGCCCAATTTCTGCCTGATATATGCTACAAAGAGCAGGTAGTTTACGAGAAAGGGACAACCCAAGATCCATAAAGTAGATTCACGAATCCCTTCCATTATGAGAGTGTGGCATTTCTGAACGAATAGTCGCCCCGCTTTCAAGTAATCGGCAAATGCAAGAATTTTGGGAGGTCCTTCCAACACTGGGATCGAATGGTCGCATATTTTTTGTATCGCAATCCGTGTTTTGAAAGCGCCGTAATGTGGAAATTTGTATCCAAACTTAAGAAATCTTTGTATTTATCAAGTCAGTAGAGGATTAATATTTCGCTAATACTAGGATTTTGGAAATTATCATTGTACTTCAAAATGACTCCGACCATGCCCCATTGTGAGCAACGTAGAAGCAATCTGCCTACCTACTTTACTTTATAATGTCAAATATATAACACTTCAAGTAGTGCATCAATGGGTGTGGTGCGCAGAGCCTCCAAAATCCCATTACTCATAGTAGCGCACAAAAGGCAAGTTTTTCTAGCACGTGGTACTAACTGTTCTAAAGCCCGGCACTCAGTTCTTGCGAAATTTTCGGAAGAAATGTGGTCATTTATCTCTAAACGGAAATTTTGGAAGCAGAGAGTTACCACTTATCTTTGCCTTACATTGCAAATATTTCATGAATATTTGCTCTTCGTACTCAATTTTATTTTTAACGCATGTGCGGTTACTTTGTTAAAATAATCGAAATGACAAAATGATGCGGCTTTGCAATTACAGAGTTTTAAATGTAAATTCTCATACATATTTGACATCCAAAACCTTGACAGTTCTAGGCCTGTTATAATTCTTGATTGCAAATAACCATCAATTTTGAGTTTATTATATTTCAAATATAAAAGCAATTATACATTCTAGAGAAAACATATTTTTCTACAAACAATTATAAAATTAAAATTTATAAAAATAAGTCGAATGCATAGACTAATACATACATAGATACATTTGTTCTCTCAATAAATTAAACGTCATAGGTACTTTGGAAAGTAAACATTGGATGGTGGAAAACGTGGATTCAATAATACCAGATACCAGATATATGGTGAACGCATAAGCACAGATGATTTGCTTTCTTTACATTGCAAACCACTTTCGAACTGTCATGTTCACATGTATTTTGCTTTTGGATGGTTTGTTTACATTTATTGTTGGTGTACGTATGTGTTGAATTGGCACAACGTAAGTGAGAAGCAAAAACAAAATGTATGTTGTTGTTGCCATCAGCTACAACAACACCTCCTGCGTCTACCATGAGTATTTTTATCATGGGCAATAGTAAACAACGTCCAACAAAGGAACAACAACCGAATTCCGTGTTTTTGTGGCAAACTAGTTGTGTTAAATACAATACAAATGTATACCAACGATAAAAGTCAACAAAAAAGTGCAAAATACATTTAAATTTTTCAGTTCTAGTTAACTTAAGTGAACATATTTAGTAACTCCACCTGGTATAAGTTAATTTTAAATTTAATTTCTCTCATTTCCACAAACCTACGACGAAGAATGTGAAATGAAACGTCAGATGAGAGAATAAATGTATCTATGTATGTACATATTAGTCTATGGTCGTATCCATGGTACAATAATATCTTCATGGTAATAGAAGCGCGTGTTGTTGTTGTTGTAGGCAGCAACAACAGGCATTTTGTTTTTGTTCTATTCGCTTCAGCTGGCAAACTCTACACAAATCCTTACCAACAACGCAAGAATGCAAAAGAGTACAAAAACAAAATACATGTGAGTGTGACAGCCAAAGCGAAGAACCTCATGAATAAAATTAAAACAGCTGTTCTTACGACTTTACCATGAACATATTATTGTACCATGGTCGAATCCATAGATTAATACTTATAGTAGATCTAATAGTTCTCCCACTAAATTTATGACATTTGGCCTGGTGTGATATTTACGTTCGATGTTGAAAAGATTGCTTTACTAATACCAGATAGAGGCAATGGTTCAAAACAACGAACAAAATAACAACGGCATTTCGTTTTGTGTGTTAAAATTATTGTGTTAAATACAACACAAATGTATTCCAACAATAACAGTCAATAAAAAAGTGTAAAACACATTTAAATTTCACAGCTTTTCACCAAAACGACATGAAAAATTAAAGCAAGAAGTTATTGTAATTCCACCTGGTGTATGCCACTTTTCGTCAAACATCTTTCTATCACACCGACCGACCGCATCACGAAGAGTGGGAAAGGAAACGTCAGATGAGCTAAATATTTTCTCTATTAAGATTTACTCTATGGGTCGAATCATAGAGTAAATCTTAGTAGAGAAAATATTTGGCTCATCTGACGTTTCCTTTCCCACTCTTCGTGATGCGGTCGGTGTGATAGAGAGATGTTTAACGAAAAGTGGCATACACCAGGTGGAATTACAATAACTTCTTGCTTTAATTTTTCATGTCGTTTTGGTGCACGTAAATATCACACCAGACCAAATGTCATAAATTTGGTAGGAGAACTATTGGGTCTACCATAAGTATTAGTCTATGGGTCGAATGCGTAAAAAAGTGATACAAAGTATTTAGCATACTTTAAAAATTAAATGCTAGAAATGTCCTAAAAATGTTATGATGGCAACATTGCCAAATATTATTGAAATATTTAATGGAAAGAGCATTAGAGTGGGAGAGAGCTAACTTTTTGTATACTCTTTGTTTGTGAGTAGTTCACATAACAGACGATTTCAGCTGTTTGTCATAAGTTTGTATGTATGGTGTGTACATATGGGTGTATAGTAGGTATTTGTGCGCTTTGTAACCACTCGTTGGGTACAGTTTAGTTGAAAGTGTTTTTGAATAAGCAATCGCAAGTCAGATGATAGCAAATTGCTTCCATTTCGTTACGAATATGTAGGTATGTACATACGTATGTGTGCGCAACGAGTGTCTACCTATAAATGTTTTTAGGCTTGGCCACTCGTTAGTCATGAGTTGATTCATAACAGTTGTGTCTATCTAACCTGATAGCAGTGGTTGGTTGTTGTTAAGAAACGTTTATTGTTGCTCTCGCAGTTTTATTTTACTTAAATCATTACACGACAAAAAGGTTAAAATTGAAATTTGACAAATGGAAAAAAAGATTACCAAAAGATCAATAAACTGGGATCAGGAAGAAAAGGTAAGCAGTACATACATATATAAACTTTATTGTTTATTAACAAATCTCTATATTTGGTGCATTTATTTAAGGATGTATTAACGCAACTTGTGTTGGACAAATTGGATATTATTGAAAATCCAAAGATTGACACAAACACAAATAAAAAGAAAAGGGCAGCATGGAACGCGGTATATTTACAATTTAAAGATTCGGTCGAAACCGAAAGAACATTGGAGCAGATTCAACAGCAGTGGCGAAAAATAAAATGTGCTGTCAAAAGTAAATATGCATCTCTTTTAAGAATGAAGGTACAT
This sequence comes from Phaonia tiefii, assembly GCA_963931995.1. NCBI lineage: Eukaryota > Metazoa > Arthropoda > Insecta > Diptera > Muscidae > Phaonia > Phaonia tiefii. The sequence goes on from OZ008371.1 coordinate 170,598,244, forward strand.
ACCGGATATGAATCATGCCCTGATCCCCTTAATACACTGGAAGAATTATTGGTTTTGCATCTTCCAAAACTTTTTGAGATAGACTCTAACGATGCAGATTCTACGAATGCGCCAAGAAAGACACCTGCCGGTCAAGTGGAAACCATCCCAGAAGATAGTATAAAAATAGAACCAAGTGTATGTAAAGTGGTCCGTGAAGAACCAGTAAGACCTAGTAAAAGAAAAAGACTGGACAAAGGCAGCGAAGGTGCAATGCAAATTGAATTACTGGAAGCCAGTGTCCATCAAAAGGAAACAGAAATCCAATTAATGAAAAGGAAGTATGAAGAGGAAACAAAACTTCTAGAACAGAAAAATAAATTAATGGAAAATAAAACTAAACTGGTTGAACTTAAAAATACATTTTTAGAGACGCAAATAAGAAATATGAACGAGGAGCATGTCCTAAAAGTAGCGAAACTGAAATTGGAGCTGGAGGAATTAACAAAAAAAGAACATTATTAAGTAATTTTATCGATTTTATGTGATTTTGTGGTTATAAGATAATTAAAATGTATGAAATACAATTAATTTTAATTTATGAATAGATGAAAAAAAGATAAATTTAAAACCAACGTGAAATATTGGGTGATTTATTTACGGTGCTTTTTTTCGGAGAGATTTTATAACGGATTAAACTAGCACTGTTTTGTGTCCAGTATTGTTTGACATTTTCTCATGGAAAGAATTCGTAATCGTTTTATTATTCGGGCTATTAAAAACATTCAGGAAGATCCATTGTTTTCGACCCAACATTTGCTTCAGCGATGGGTCCCATTTCTGGCTTAATCGCTACGTCAATAAGGAAATTTGCCGCATTTGGATTGAAGGGCAACCCGAAGAGGTTCAAGAGCTGCCATTTCATCTAGACAAAATTACGGTTTTTGCCTGGGGGAATCATTGATTACACACGGTTTCCCATTATATTGATTAATGATGAAAATGGTTTTCCCATTACATCCCATTAATGGTTGGGGGGAGAGTTTCTCACAACTAGTGAGCTGTGCGCTTTCTAGTTTATACCCTCATTGCTCAGGGGCTACACTTTTACACCGGTTCCCAGCGGTATTTTTCGAAACTTTTTCATGGTTAAGTAATCGATAGTGTCATCATCACTAAGCGAGGTGAACGTCGTCGAAAGAAGAGATTATATTCAGCCTTATTACGAATGTCGTTCTCGTATTTCGACTACGACAGTTTTGTAAAAGATTAAAGACAAAGTTGGCGTGTTATCTTTAATCTTTTACAAAACTGTCGTAGTCGAAATACGAGAACGACATTCGTAATAAGGCTGATTATTGTTTAATTACTATAATTTGAAATTTTGTTGAGTAGTATTTTGCATAAGTGGCTATTGTACTTGTTTAATTGGTCAATAGGCTTTAAGGTACAATTTTGTATAATAAAATGAAATGTAAGGTGATCAGAGCTGGAATAGAACCCACGTTCTCTTCTACAAGAGTGGCGCCCACTAACCATTGCACCACCGACGGTCACATTGACTAATATTTCGTCAAACATGAGACCGGCCGGAACGTAAATATTAATGCCACCCGGTATTATGTCGTCATAACGAACTGTTTGCTGCCTGAAATTGAAGCACGTGATCTCGACGACAAAAGGACGGCACTACTTGTCACACAGCCCGTGAAATCATGGCATTCGAAACTGTTCTAACTTTACACTGTCCACAAATCATTCAGGTTGTTTATACATGTTTTGCAGGTCACCTAATTTGAACGTTTTCGGCGTGATTTGCCTTTCCGGTATCACTCGGAAACAGCTGATTTTTTGAACATGTTCGTAGCCATAGACTAATACATACCTAGATAAACTTATTCTCTCATCTGACGTTTCATTTCACACTCTCATCGTAGGTTTGTGGAAATGAGAGCAATTAAATTTAAAATTATCTTACACCAGGTGGAGTTACAAAATATGTTCACTTAACTTTCTCCTGTCGTTTTGGTGTAGAACTGAAAAATTTAAATATATTTTGCACTTTTTTATTGACTTTTATCGTTGGTATACATTTGTATTGTATTTAACACAACTAGTTTGCCACAAAAACACGAAATTCGGTTGTTGTTCCTATGTTGATCGCTGTATACTATTGCCACTATCTGGTATTATTGAACCCATATTTCTACCATCCAATGTTTACTTTTCATCGTACCTATGACGTTTAATTTATTGAGCGAATAAAACCTTCTACGTATGTGTTATTCTATGGCTACGAAATTAAACGTCATAGGTACGATGAAAAGTAAACATTGGATGGTAGAAATATGGGTTCAATAATACCAGATAGTGGCAATAGTATACAGCGATCAACATAGGAACAACAACCGAATTTCGTGTTTTTGTGGCAAACTAGTTGTGTTAAATACAATACAAATGTATACCAACGATAAAAGTCACCAAAAAAGTGCAAAATATATTTAAATTTTTCAGTTCTACACCAAAACGACATGAAAAAGTTAAGTGAACACATTCTGTAACTCCACCTGGTGTAAGGTAATTTTAAATTTAATTGCTCTCATTTCCACAAACCAACGATGAGAGTGTGAAACGAAACGTCAGATGACAGTCGAATTCATAACAGTAGAGTGTAGAACGTGAATAATTTATTTGTCTCTTTGAATCGTACAATACATTCAGTGTGAATCCGAGCGTTTGTTGTGCATTTGCATTTGATTTCAATTCAGTATTATAATGTCTGGCGCCCTAACAACTCGAAGTGCTGATGAATCAAAGCGAAATATTTTCTTGGTTGGGAGAGTTGAACACCAAATCGTCGGCGCCAAACTTCCATCCAAAAGACAAGTGCTTCAAGTTTTCTTTTTTCATATGCGTTTTCGTGGATTGAACAAAAGAGAAAGTGCCAGAATGGTGTTGCGAGAAGTTCAGTTGTTTTGGCAAAAAGCACGTATTAACATGAGTCAAGAGTCGTGGTGCATTGAAAAAATTGAAAAAATGTACAACACTTGGGACGGAATTAGGAAGCATGCCGACAGAGACACTGAAACACAAAAACGAGCAGAAGATTCGTTCGTGGATGGTTTGGACGATTTATTTGACTTCGCTCACGCAGATGCCCTCAACAAAATGAGAAACGAAGAAGATCGTGCTTTCTTGTTACTGCAAAGACAGAAGGGTCGGCCGGGATCAATGATTGGCGTTGATGTGGTATTGACACATAGTGAACAAAGAACAGAGATTCGCAAGGAAGCAGAAGAAAATAGAAAAAGAAAATATGATGAAATGATGCAGGCAATCGACGCGACTCTCCCTGCTGACGAAGTTGACGAGCCCGAAGCTGATTTTCACGTTCCAAGTGACGTTGCACTGAGAGAAAGTACTCACATGGAGGATCTTCCAGTCGTAAAAAGAGGACGGAAGCATTTCATTGATGCGCGACTTGCAGGCGCTCTTGATCAAGCGAAGATAACTGATGGGATGTCAATTCACGTTTTGATCGCTATGGCTAAAGCATTATTTTCCGTTGGATTATTGAACTGCAGCGTGGAAGAGCTTGTCATAAATCGTTCGAGTGTCCGCCGTCAACGAATAGCATACCGTGAAGATGAGAGCCGTAAAATTCAAGCTGAATTCATCGAAAACGTAAATTAAATTTAGTTCGTTATAGTAGTATGTACTTGGTTAATGGGTAATTTTACTTTATTATTTTTAAATAACTTAGTTAAGCGGTAACCAGTCTAAACTAATTATTTGGATAATTTAACTTTGGCTAATTGAAATAATAAAAATTTTCTTTTACGTTTTACGCTGTAAGTTTCACAAATTTTGTCCGATTTTCTTCGTCAATAGCTCGTTGGAAAGGTAATTTGATGTAGAAACGGAAAAACAGTAGGAAATAATTGTAAATAATCGTTTCAGTGGTCTTAATTTAAATTAATTAAAAAAACAAAAAAAATCCGCCTTGAAACTACTATTTTCACTTTGAATGGCCTTGGGCGGCGGTCAAACGATTTTCGATCAACTCCAAACTGGTGTTTCTTTTACTCTTAGACCAAATGGAAAAAAAATCCGTCCTAGTTTTTGGAATCGAAACGTGTTTCAATTTCTCCCTACATATAAGGACACCTTTAATATACACACAAAAAAAAAGGAAAAAAAAAGAAAAAAACGAAAAAAAACGATAAAAACACGAAAAAAACACAAAAAATTTCATAGATTGTTGTGCCACTCTTAGTTGGAAGATCCAATTAAGCTACTTATTCTCTGTGCATGAATACATACATATAAGGTACAAGCTGAGAAACGTGTAAATCATTTACACGTTTGTTGTAATAACAAACAACAACTATGTCTCTCTCATCTTACAGAATTACCTTTTATTAAAAATCGATTAAAATTAAAGCATGTTTCGGCGGGCGCCATAGGCGCGTTCCAATCCACTAGTAATTTAATATTAAACTTGAATTACACTGTGACACAAATGAAAGGAATTTGTTTCGGGCTTCAACCAAACCAAAAAATTATGAAAGTACTTGGACGTGGTATCACAAAACCCCGCTCAGGTTTGCCCCTATACGTAACAATTTTTTTTGTACAGGCCGAAGAAAACTTTGGAGGTGGATCAGGGCCCTATTTCAGATTTTCTGCAATAAATCGTAAACAGCTTAAAATATTGCATTACAACCTTTGACAATATTGAAGCTATTTTCCCATTTCACAATTCCCTCTAATATATTTCTTAGAAAAAGTACACTGTTAATCGAATATTTCACGAAACGTCATGAAAAATTTCACATATTTTATGCTTTGAAATTTCTTGCCTAACGGTAAATAAATTGCGGTAGCTGTGATCAAAAGAAGTGTAGATTATACATTTCGAGATAATTTCTCTAAACACACTAATCAACAAAAATTATAGTTAGAGCTCCATACTTGGTGTAGAAAAGCTACGGTTTAACCATATTCTTTAAATATTCACCTAAGTATATGTATTCAATATTAAACAAATTACAAATTGATATCTTCTACAAAATTGTAGTACTTAATATACTTAACAATATTGTCAAATACACTAATGAACAAAAATTACATTTAGGCTTTCAAAATTATTGTACCAATCCAAAAATTAAAATTGTGGCTTATAATTTCTATACTATTAACACTGGAATGTAATAATGTTCTCCAAAGTTGTACAACTTAAGGCTTTCGACAAAATTGCCAAATACATCAACGTCCTAAAATGTCATCCTAAATTAGATGTGATTATCGATGAACGTGTGCAAACATAATATAAACAAATTTTGTTATAGAAAGGACGTTATTTAATTTCCAAACGCAAATAGAATATTTTAGCGCAGAGCTCAAATTCGCATATGAAACTTATTTCAACCAGCTTATTTTAAAGATATGACAATAGGTCTGTCTGCGTACACGTATTTTGCATCATTTTGTGCAAAATGTTGCAAAATCTTGCAAAATGTTGTCTGCGTACTCCAAATCTCTTGTAGCGAGAGAGCGAAAAAGAGAATTTTTTGACAGTTGGAAGTTAGAGAACTTGCAAAATGTTGCTGGAGAAATTTCTTCTTGCAAGATTTTGCAACTAGTTTGAACAGCTGTTTTTGTTTACTGTTTGAATGAAATAATTTTTGTGAAATGAAAATAAAAATTTAAATTTAACAATGGCAGAGGCAAGTAATTACTGAGTATTTGCTACTGGAAAAGTACGCAGACAGACCTAATTATGAACAAAAATGCTAAAAACAACTATAGTTTTGTATTATGCGGCCATTTGAGATCATATATGACAATTTAGGACGTTGATGTATTTGCCAATTTTGTCGAAAGTCTTAAGTTGTACAACTTTGGAGAACATTATTACATTCCTGTGTTAATAGTATAGAAATTATAAGCGAAAAGTTTAATTTCGGAATTTGTACAATCATTTTGGAACCCCAAATCTCATTTTCCAAAATTTACTTCGGCATGTAAAAAAAAATTGTTACGTATAGGGGCAAAACCGAGCGGGGTTTTGTGATACCACGTCCAAGTACTTCACAATTTTTTGGTTTGGTTGAGGCCCGAAACCCACTGTTGCACAATGTTATTCAAATATTTTGTTTGTTCATTAATTTAATTAATTATTTCATCATTTCCATATTAAATTAAATCTACTACTTATGTGTCTTTAACTATCTGGAAATGGATTAACATTATTACTTAATTTATAAAATATTTCAACTATTTTACTTTCAATAACTACTCATTCAGTTATGAATTGAATCACACGGTCACAGTTTGTTTTTATTGCATGTAATACACTTGTTTGTTTACTCGGTTACAAAACATCTGTCGCACGTCTGTGTTGCAATTAATGGTCATTAACACTGTTGCTGCGGTTAAGGCCAATCAATATGGAATCGTATTAATTTAAAGATAATTCAATACTTTCAAGTAAGAGTTTTAAAGAAAACGCAGCGGCGAATAGGAGAAGAAAAATCAACAAGAAGTCGTAGGTGTCTTAAAAAGATATAGAAAAAGTGTGACCTACAGCAATCTGTTTTTTACGAATGTGACCTACAGCAATCTGTTTAACAGATTTCTTTAGAAAAACGTTTAGCTAAATCATTCAACAAGAATCTTGTTCAAGAGAAACCAAATCGAATCTATTATCTTTTGTGGGCTGAGAAGTTTTATGACAGCAGTGTTATATGCGCCTGTATTATTACCATAACGATGTCGGTTGGACGATTATCGTCATACATAACACTGTGTGTGACCAAAAATCTGAATTGAGTGAAACATAGCGAACCTGCATAATTTTGATACGCTGTCAACAACTGTAATATTTTTGAGACTGAATTAGAGGCAGAACGCTTCAAAATTGAAGTTTGACTTCTGAGTAAGAAATGTAGAGGACCTTAAGAAGAATACCAACTTCAAGTTTGTACCCCCTCTCCTCCCCCCTTACCCCTAATAATAATGTTTTTGTCGAGTTATTAGGGGTAAGTGCAAAAATCACACACAGTGTAATTAGGCCCCAGAAATTTTTTTTTTTTACATATGTGTATAAAGAAGACGTTTCCCATTAAACTATTTTGTCGTAATTCAATTCGAATTCACCATGAATTCTAGCCAAATTTCTCCCAGCTCAAGTGTAGAATTATACTTCAATAACACTGTAATATAATCTCAATCTCCAGCGAAATTTATCATTGAATTTAGTTTGCATTTTAAATTGTAATTAAATTTTTATTCTAGGTCCGAATTATAGTAACATTCAAATCCAAGTAAATAAGTCAGTACGTTGGAGTTCAACCAATGAATTGTATTTTAATTCCAGCTTTTGAATAGTTCTAATATACTCTAATTCAAGCCATGTATTGGCTTATCAAACCACTAGTTGGAAAAATAGTTCAATCCCTATACAACCAACTTGAGGAATTAAAATTGCGAAAACACTGTTCTCCTTTCGACACTTTGGAACAAGTTGTAAAAAGCATATTCCGAACAATTTTACTACATCAGAAACTGGAAGAACTTCCAACCATAGAGTAATATACTAAGAGTTTGCTTGCAGCAACTGTTTTTCTTGGACGGGAAACCAATAAAAGTCACTGGAAAAGTTGGAGCACAGAGTTATACAAACTTGGCAACCCATGCAGAATGAGAAAAATCTTTATTTTAATAAATTTGTGTTTAATATGCAATCTTTATAACTAATTTTACTCTAACACTTCATTACATTTTGCTTCATTTCACTTATAATCCCTTTTTTGGCGTAGAATACGTCTTACCTTACGGTATAGGGAGCCATGTCAAATTGTTATTGTTGTAATTTTAATTTCATTGATTATGAGGAAACGGCGAGATAACTTTTTTTAAAAATTTTTTTGTAGGTAAATGAAGATGTTTGATATACATTTCATATTGGTTGATATCTTCCTAATATTTAAATTTCTCAAATGAAAATTGTTTAAACACATAAACTCAAACATATGTGTGGTGTTTGTTTTAGTGTTTGAGTTTTTAGCGTGAACACAAACTATGCTGCTGTTTCAGTGTGGACACAAACCTTCGGCTGTTGTTTTGATTGATGAAATATTGAAATTTGGTATATTTACTTATGTATTTAAGTGAAACAAAATGTTAAATGTGAATTTGAATTTAACATGGATATATAATTATAAAAAATATAAATCAAATTGATTTGCGTCTGTTATTTATCATTTATCCTTACTCTTTTAATTTAGAAACATATTTATCCTATTTTTCCTACCATAAGCTTATGTATATTATCAAAAGTAACTATCAAATAAATAAATTCATTTTCTTATGTTATTTATCATTTATTGTTATATATGTTTTCTGTCTTATCGGATGGCGTATTCTACGTTAAACTTAATGGCCGTGTCTCTGGCACAGCCTGTAGGGACAGTCCGTGGCCGAAGGCCTCGGACAACTGTCTGCTGAATTTTTTTTTCTTCGATTTAATTATCACAAAAATATTCCCAGTTGATGAGTTTTATACTTTTGGTTCAATTGCACAAAGGCAAATATGCACATTGAGCAGCCCTACGCACTTCCAGTCATATTTCTCTTTCTTTATCCTGCATGATTCGCCAACTCTGCTGTGGCATAGAACCCCCCTGCTTCCAACAGTTAATCAGCCTTATTACGAATGTCCTTGTCGTATTTCGACTACGACAGTTTTGTAAAAGATTAAAGATAACACGCCAACTTTTACTTTTAATCTTTTACAAAACTGTCGTAGTCGAAATACGAGAACGACATTCGTAGTAAAGCTGAATATTTCACTAGTTTTTGATCTAGTACTTTATTTCTCTACTAGTACTTATTTCTCTATCTTCACCTCATTTTTAAATGCATATATTTGTCTCAAGTGCAATTTTGTGCATCTTTATTTTTCAAATAAAACACTTTGATATAAAACTTATAACTGCACAACGACTTCACCTTTGTTTTTATTTATGATTTCTAACAATAAATTATTCGTATATATTGAAAATGCATATCAATGTTCTGAATTATCAATGGAATCGGTTAAGCTACGCAATTGCCGTTCACAACCCGCATAAGATGTACCCAAGCCGAACCCAATGGCCGAGTAAATAGGCCAACGGCGACGTTTTAAAAACAAAGCGGACACCAAAACTCCCAGCACCAAACCACCAGCAGATTTCACCAAAGCGTCTGTGCTACATCGATCTATCAAAGATGCGTAATCTTCTTCGATAAATTGAGGTTCTTGAGATTTGTTCATAATTTTTTTTTTATTATTATTTTATTTCAATTAAAACTAATTCAATTCATGGATTCATGAAATGCAGTTTAAAACTTCAAAATGTTTAAACAATTGAAAAGGAATGCCAGTTGTGTAATTGATTATATTGATAATAGAATAATACATATATGTATGTATTATTCTATGATATTGATTTTTACAAATCAAACTTTGGAGTTTTGTCATTGCTTCTTAAAACTTCAAAATGTTTGAACAATTTCAAGCAAATGTATGAGTTGATTACAAATTAAATTTTATTTTCTTATAAAATTCATATAAGTACTTATTACTATGGCAAAACAAGAAACAAAAAACAAAACTAAATATTTCTACGTTTAGCTGCCGTCTCCAAATACTGAATAACATTTTCCATTATGGCATATGGACGCTCTTTCTCCTTGTGTATATCGAATAGATAGCCTCGTATAAATTGCCAAAAATGCAGGGATGGCAATGGATCCTCCAACTTAAACAACGTAAATAATTGCATGCAGACAATCAAGCAGTCGACGAAACTTAACCTATATCTTATGTCCAAGAAGACGACATAACATTCTGTAATATCCAATAATTTATCACCTAAGACGAACACGCAGGGATAGGGATCATTATATTCATCCATTTCATATGTATGCTGAATTAAACGCGTCACAGAATACTGGGAGTCAGAGATACAATACCGAACACTTCCGGTGGCTGTTTTAAAAACACGATAAGGTTTTGTTATGGCATGCAACAAGTACAACAGGACACATGAGTTGGTATCTAAAGTGATAGAAATGAGTATCAGTTTTTGAAAAACTTTATAGTTAACTTGTTTTGTATATATTACCCTCATTTAGAGTTTCTTTGTGTGTTTTATATTGGTCTAAGATATTCAGGCAGTTACTGTCCTTAACTTCAGCTTCTAATAAAGCCACAATTGCATGTTGATACACCAACCATCGAGTGCGGAATATATCCATAGATTTTGGATGAAGATTTTCAAAGTCCATGTTAAGCTATAATAGAGAGTATCGTCTTTAGTCATATATGTATGTAATGCCTAGAAGTTGAGGTAGGTTGGGATTAACCAATTTTCTGAACGGTTGGTAAAAGCAGAAAAGTACTCTAAAGCATTCTTGTAACCGTTCTCCTTGAGCTTTTACCATACCAACTACATTTGTGTCTTCAACTGTCACTACTACAGTAGAAACAACTGCTATATTTGCAACTACTCACCAACTCAGAACCCTTCTCCAATTTATACGAAGGCCAGTTTTCTATAAACTCCTTAACTCCATCCAAATCATTCAACTGTTTTATCTGCAAAAGTCGATATTGCAAAGTATCTTGCCACATTTCCATAATTTCCAAAAAATTTTCACTTTTATGAGATTTCAGCCAACTTTGTACCAGTTTGCTACCCTCATCCTGATCCATAACCACAATATCCTGCATCAACGATGAAGCCCTCGAATCCGCATCATTGGAGCTGACACTTAACGATGAATGTGAATGCTCTACATCATTTGAATTGTCATTCAACAAACGTTTCCGTTTCTTAGACAACTGTTGTAAAGAATTCTTTGAACGATGTGAATTGTAGAATTTCATGTAAAGACGACCGCGACCTTTAGAATTATGGCGGTCGTACCAGGCTTTCTGAGGAATAGTTAGAACAATAAGTTAGCACAACTTGAAATGATAGTAATAACAAAGAGTGTAGTACCTTGCTTTCAGTGGGGAAATGTTTTGTGATTTGTTCTGCCAAATT